>JAUMHE010000067.1:11379506-11397393 GCA_032359235.1 Enteromius mattozi
TGGCGAGTTCCCATATGTAACGTCTCCGTTCCCTCCTTCAGGGAACGTGGGTTACGTTCGTAACCTAGACGTTCTTTCTCCTTTGATTAATTTAATTAATCCTTGCTAAACAAAAATATCAATGTCTTAAAAAATCTTAAATTTACTGACCCCAAACTTGAAAAGTACAGTTTGGGCTGTCGATCTCCAAAATTGGAGAAAAAGAAAGAAAGAGAGAAATGAATAAATAATAATAACTATAATAATAAGATCCTAAAATAAAAACAATAAAAAAATCCAAATAACTGCAATTATAAAGTCGTTCTTGTAAAACAACAATAGTCTTGTTTATCAGAAAAAAAAAAAAAAAAAACTTCATTTACAACAAGATAATAAAAGATTTTAAACTTTTTACGGTGAACTTTTCTGTTAAACGGCATGAAGAGCAAGATGTAAATAACCCAAAAAGGTCTCATTTTAAAAGACAGAAATAAAAGAACTGCATGGAATTTGAAGGCCTTTAATGGAGTGAAGTAATAAACGGTGGCCCAACAGTTATCCATCATCACCAAATACAGTGACTTCCTTCAGTACGCAAAAGAGAATGTTAAACAAATGCTATTTTTTTCCCCCACTCAAGCCAATTTACCTGATTCAGGAGACCTGCTCTCAGAGTTGGCCGCCCGCACCTCGGTGTGTAAGTTCTGTGGTGCAAGCTGACGGTCAAACGGCTTGAGGGGGGCGATTATCACAGGAGGGGGTGAGGTAACAGTGGAGGGGCTGGGGAGTTGAGGGGCAGCCTGAGATGGTGTCTCTTCGAAGGTCTCTACTGCCCCCCGCAGACCTTGAGAAAAGGACTCCAGGGACTGTATGGCACCAGTGAAGGTGTCATGGTGCCTCACTAGCTGACGCACCCACTTAGACAGGCCTGAGAGAAGAGGACAGCAGCGTTTGACAAACATTCAACCACTCTACTTGACCACTATTTTCATAACACTCTACCACAGTACTGTCAATACGTGTAGATTTTCAAGTAATGAATGTTTTCAACCCATCACTGTTACATGTAAAAGAGCAAGACCTTATGTACACATTATCTGGCCGCAACCCACAGTCAAAACCCCTGCGGTAGGTCATTATCTCCATCTAGTGATACAGAAATGGAACTACAGCTGGAGAATCAGGACAATCGTTTTTAGCACTTTTAGACAATTAGTAATTTACCTGTGATGTATTTGTTCGGGTTTGTCCTAAAACGGTCATCAACCAGTATAAGTGCCCCCCAATCATTTCGATGTCGTATACACCTATGAGGACAGCGAACATATCATTACACCAAAATTGTCTTAAAAGATTTGTACCATGTCAGAGTAATGGATATGCATAAATTATAACTGTAAAATTCATGTGGCTCTGACCTTCCGAGTGCCTGGTTTAGTGCCCGATATGCTTGAATCTCGTACCAGCGTCCACCAGGCAGAAGCCCTCGTGACTTGGCATGCTTGTCATTGTATTTCATCTTCAGTTCAACCTGCAATGCAAAAGAAACTATGGCTTAAGACCAAAACATATAAAAGCATTAAATATAGAATTTCAGGAGATAGTAGGAGTAAAGATAAAAACGTCCTTACTCCTTTAGGTTTTTTTTCTTTGCATTTGTGATCACAGGATGAGCATAAGCTGCGTGATATATAGAATACTGTTCAAAAGTCTAGAGTCAGACCCCCCCTCATGAATTAATTAAGCTATTCATGAGACAATTCTGAGATGTTCTGCTTAACTTTTCTTCCTTCTTCCTACATTCTTCTGTGCAACACAAAAGACTTACAAGTTTAAAATGACAGTAAACTGACAGAATTTTGCTCTTGCTCAAATAAAGATCCATTTTAAAACAGTCAAACGAGACAATATTAATCTTCACAAACTCATTTTTCATTCTTCAGAAGACCCAACAGGCCACACCTGGGAGCGGGCAGCTGCACCATTGCGCCGCTCATATACAACTAACGTTAAATTAACACTGGCAGGAGGTAGGACTGGCAAGCGGTGATCTGCAGAGGGCAAATCTCCCCTGAAGATGACACCCTGGGCCTGAAGTGCTTTCATACTCGCCTGCCTACACCCGCTGATCCATTGCAAAGAGGCGGAAGAAAGAGGCCACCAGACAATAGGCATCTGCTTTGCCATAAAAATGCCAGGGAGGCATCCATCAATTTTCACCCACTGCCCTCACGGTTTTAACGCTAACCTTTTTGAATTGACAAGTGAAAAGTTCAAATCCCGTCGGATGGGACAGGACAGCGATAGCCTTAACTATTTGTGACAGGTACCGTGTTTTCAGATGCCACAACCTGTACGAGGGCATGACCGTCGCAGGTAAGGCTTGTCTCTTGTACACATCAACTCTGCGTCATCCCCAATGTTGTCACACACCTTAATCAGGAATATTTAGAAACACATGGACACGCTGACATACACATGGGGCTGAATTGAAGAGCAAACACTTCAGCATGACTGAACCTGCCATCTGATGCACAATCTCAATCTCTAACCCAGTGGAAGGGTTAAAAGCATCTGGATAGAGATCCTGTTGTCAACTAAAGGCCGCTACCCCGAGGCGGACTGTCATATAAATCCAATCAGAGTCTATTTCACTATCAAGGCCCTTCACCTCCCAGTACCAAGTCAACACTCAATCCGACATGACAGCTTGCATATGTGAAAAAGCCAATTCTCGCTGCTAGCCAAATCTCCTCAATGTGCAAGAAACCGCAAGCTGGAAGGGATTACGTAAAATGTCAGGAGATAGCCCACTCTCACATCAGCTTCAACCTCTTTACCTGTTCATCCTTAAAAACAGACATTTGACCAAGAGGCATGCATTGCAGCAGAGCGGAACTCTGCCGCCACCGAGATCTCGTAGCCTGCTGTCTGTCCGTGTTAGGAAACAGCAGAGAGGGTCACACTAAGGGTCTTTGGCTCCGTAATTAAAAGGAAAATCAAAGAGAAACGAGATACAACATTCCACACAAACCTTTACAATTTAACACACTTTCCATCGTCTCGCACAAGCTGTTCATTAGGCATCGAGACACAGCATCAGCTGGAATAGGCCTTTTACTGCCTTTTAAATCTGAGATTATTTTTCTTAGTGAAACAAAACATGTTCCCTCCAGTTTTTATGTTCACCAGAGGCTATTTTTATGTGTGCACCATCGGCTTACAATGCCTTAGACTGTTTAAAGTTCACCTTTGATCTTGCTCCCAATAACGGACTAATAAAAGCGATACTCTCGTTTCAGAGGCACTTTAATAGCTTTTCTGTCTATCTGGGAAGACTGTGCAGGCATCCACACAACAGGACCTCTACTCTGACTAGAGAGTAGAAAGTTAAGTCACAATGAATTCAAGCATGTGTGTACCATTTTGAAAGCTTGAAACAAACAATAATGAAACTAAATTAATATTTTTACATTTTCTGAAAAGATCGGGATGGCTCCCTGTGAGTGCCGATGCAAACATTAATGTGCTTGTCAGACAATAACCATTGCATTTTGACAGTAAATAGTGTCAATGTCCTCTCTTTCCTTTGCATTAATAGGGTCATATCCTATATATCCTCAGGGGTCATATCCACCCCCCATACATTCAAACAAAAGCTTACATGCAGGTTATCAGTATATATAAACACTGTGCTGTTAATTGCTAATTGCTGAGTGAACTGTTGTTTCCCAGTATGAACAATGAGATGGACTTGAATAAAACGCTTGAATAAAACAGAGTTGGTACTTTGTTTTTTAAACAATGTATTTCCATAATCTTTCCAGTCATTTGTGATTACAGAGATAAAAAAAATGATTTAGACTTATTCTAGAAACTGAATCATTTATTATATACTTTTATTTTAATAGAAATGCAAAAAAAAAATTAAAAAAGTAATTAATACTTTTATTCTGTTACTTTTGATCAATTACTTTTATTCAGGATGCATTCAACTGACCAAAAGTGACAGTAAAGAATTTTATTTTGTTATCAAAACAGCAGTGAAACTAAAGACTGGAGTTAAATTATGCTTCGTCATCACAGCAATAAATTACACTGTATAATAGGTCAAAATAGAAAGTTTAAATTGTAGTAATATTTTAAAATATAAAATTTTATTATATATTTAAACAAATAAATGCAGCCTTAAGCACATTTTAATTTCCACATTTATTTTCAGATTTTAACGGCATTTGACTTTCTTAGGTCTGACTGAAACTGAAAAAGATGCGCTGAATATAAGTTGCAGATAGACTATCTACAAAAATAATTCTCAATTTCAAGATACAAAGTTCAGCAAACTCTACTCTGAATGTAGAAGAAAGAACCAAAACATCTTTTAACCTGCTCTAGGCAAATGAGTAAAAGCATCACCTGTGTCGATGAGGGATGTATTGAGGGGAAATTGTGGGCAGCAAACAAACACGTTTGAGTGCTGTCAACCACTTCATGTGGTATTTGAGACAACGAGAAGCATTACGGTTGGCCAGGTGCACTAGAAACCCCTGCCTCCTTGCTCCTCACGCCCTCTGGCACATCAACTCATCGCTTGTCCGCAACAAGCCACATGATTAAAACCTACCTCAGAACCCTCCAAAACTTATCCAAAATGGCAAACTCAACCGGACTCCACTGGAGCAGAAGTGAAAAAGAAATCAAAGGCCTTCCCCAGAGGTAAGGGTACAACCACGCCAACAGCTTCCGCTAAGGTGAAGGGCTCGGAAGTGTCAATCATCTGTACATATCCCCACGGTGACAGACCCAGTTAGGAGAGCTTCAACATACTCTGACAGCAAGGTAGACAGACGGGGAAGCTTAAAGGTCAGGTCTATCTGCTAAGGACAGGCAGAACACAGAACAATCACTACTGAATTCATTTACGGATCACAGCAAGGGGTGAACTGATGTTCTGCCTACGAAGTAACTTTTTTAAAACACGAACACATATGAGAGGACAAATAATACTTCAGGGTTGAAATGAGGACGAAGGAAAGTCCAAAAAAGTTTTCAATCAGATTATAAAAAGATTAGGCGAGCCTAGCAAAGTTACTCTCTAATAGGAATCTCTACCATCAGTTATGCAAATATGATGCCATGTTATTACAGAATTCCATTTATTAAATTAACTATTTATAAAAAAAATTGATAGATTTGAACATGGCTCATGAGATAGATTACATTTGAGAAATTTCATAGACATGCTAAATACAGCATATGCAATTATAATTCTCATATGGTTTTTGCAGACTGTTACCTGCAAGTCTTTGATATTGGGGAATGGAATACCAATGGTGACCACTGCTCTGGCATTATCATCAGTGAAGTCTAAGCCCTCGCTAACCTTCCCTCTGCAAACCGCAACCAGCAGTGCTCCATCTGGGAAAATAAATCATAATCAACACACAGCCAACACATTTAAACAAGGTATTTGGAATGAATCAACACTAACCTCTGTTTTCACTGTTGGCTGCTGTTCCTCTGATGGCCTCATAGTATGTCTGCAGCAACTCATCAAAATCACCCTTGCCACCACCACGTGGCTCTGTAATTACAGTCTTCCGCTCCTCAAGCTTGTCCCACAGACCTGTGTTTATCCAGCGATCCCTCAGTTTATCTAACATCTTATAAAAAAAAAAAAAATTGATCATAAATAATTTATTATTTGCAACGGACCCCCAAGGCAATCTGATATTTTTAGTATGTAATAAACATTTAGTAATTTCTATTAGGATATAATATTCAGTCTATAGTAATATGCAAGTTCAATGGGTCAACATAATGTTTATTCCTGTTCTGACTCAGCACATTAGTAATTAGTGAGCTAGAATGGTAAACAGGGATGCTTTTAATAACAAACATAATGAAAACCAAATTCTGGAATGCAAATGTCGGATTTAAAACTGCAGCATTCATGTGGCACCCATTAAAATAAAAAACAAGACTCAGTTGAAGAGGAAAGTATGAACCCTGGGTTGCCCAGTAATTCATAGTTTAATAAATACAGACCTCCTGTTTGCACTGTAAACAATTTGCTGGTTTGGATTTTTATTTTTTTTGTTGCGCTGTATTTAACGAATAATGGAATACGCTGCTCAGGCAAATCACATTGCACTCTAAAAGCATGAGAACTAAACATCACAGCAAGACACAGGATGTTTCTCTTCTGTCTTCTCTCTAGTTTCCATTACTGAGAGCAGATAAACTGCAAGTTTAAACTCAGTTTATAATGAAGAGAAAAGAAGAAAAAAATCACTGTTTCAGTGCTATTGTTAGTGCAAAAAAGTCAGTGACTCCCAAAGGGGGGAACACTGATCTAAAAGCTCTTCCACACAGGGAGCAACTCTTGTCTCTGCTGTACGCATTTTCCTCTTGAATAGGCATGCCTTTACAATCCAAGTGAATCTTCACTGGTTTGGAAATGTGTTAGAAGGGTCAAACAAAAGTTCTGCTTGTGATCAACAAAAAAATAAATGCAGGAATTTGTGGCTTCATTCAGATAAATAACATAAGAACTGGAGGAGTGCCTCAGGGCTTGGTATTAGGACCGTTGCACTTTTGTTATGTAGAAAACACAAAACCCAAGCACATCCACACTTCAAGGAAGACAATAAATGCACCTCAACTATTACACTATTACATCCCACCTGAGGTAGCTGATACTTCTTCACCATGAAAACAATTTTACACACTGATGTGGCTGTGAAGTGAAGCTAGCACCAATTTCATCAGGTCTGTGCTTATAAGAACAAACAAGCCACTTGTCTTCAATAAAATATGACACTTGTGCTGAAGATGCAACAGCTCATAAACGTCACTGTTTCAAAGACTAACAGCAAACCAATTGTCCTACATTTGCATCAAATCCAACATGAATAAAAGGTAAATTTTTTATGCTCTCTCTCAGTAGAATGCCCAAAAAATAAAACAGCACATTGTACATCATGTACTTGATGGAAATTCATATTTATGAGGAAGAGTTCAAAAGAGGAGAACGGAAACATGGATGGTCTTGTTTCAATGGATACAACTGATGGGTTTGGAAGGTGTATTCGGCATCTTGAATTTACCTTAAGGGTCACTGTTATTAATTTGTGCTTGGTCTGAAGTGTAACCCGATGATGACCCGAGTTTAACCTGATAATAAAATGCTAGGCCTTAAAAGACAGGGACACATGCAAGCACAAAGACTCCTTGTATAAGCTTGTTGTTTATATTCCCAGAGCTGTAATTTGTAAGGTCTTATAAAAGCGGGCGAAATACAATACAGTGCCACTCCAGGAGTCCCTTGGCTCAAAGGGTAATGGTCCTAATGCATTTATCTCACAGACACTGTGAGTAAACATCACTCTGTGTCTGCTTCTATGCAGTCATTTCATTACAGGCACATTTTCCACATCCCTCATCTTGACAGACTAGAGCCATAGTTTGAAAAACCAAAAGATGAGCCAGTCAGCAGTGAGCTAGAATCCCAGGATTTTCACCAGCTCTTCATTTCTACAGACTCATTACAGAGTTCATATTTTTTCAAGTTTGCAAAGGAAGAATTTTCCTTTTTAATTTGTGAGATGGAATTAGAATTTAACTGGCCACAGGAAGATTATTATAAAAATGTAAACAAAATACAATTTTTAATATTTATATCTATATTTTATCTTTTCTGTCATATCTGTGTCATATTTATCTGTCGTATCTATCTATCTATCTATCGTATCTCCCTCCCTACACCCAGGTGCAGACTTAATAGGCAAGGTAAATGGCCGCTTGGGGCCCTGGGGAAAAAGGTGCCCCATCTGATATTGCAGCGAACATATTTGCAGCATTGAACAATGCAGCCAATCACAGACATCTCATTAAAGAAAGCATTGCGTTTAAAACCATAATTTTATTTGTCTTGATGTTTAAAAATTACTTTCTTGTGTGCTTTTCCTGTAGGCACTGGCGCGATCTGCTGCGCACTCGTATAAACGCAATATTATGACTGGAGATTTTCACTTAGTAATAGATTACATTTTCGATTTGTTTCACGGCAAACCTTACCATATGCCTTCAGAACATTGGTGAATTTGTATTTAACGTAATTACATTTTACAAACTTTATAAATAGATAATTATAACATTCCATGGTTATTCAAACAGCAAATAAATTACAGCCTATACAGAAAGCGAGCAAAGAACATTATTACTAACTTTGATCAATCAGGAGTTTAGCTCTCTCTCTCAAAAAAAAACAAAAATATGGTTATAACATCTGAGACTGTCTACACTGTGAAATAAATATCTTACTTGCATTATACATGCATCTGCACTTTGTTGTTTATGATAAGAGAATGATAACTTCATGTTAGTAAAAAGATAGAAAAAGCTTAGAATTTATTAAACGCAAGTGCTAGGATTTTTTAAATCATCTTTTGTGATCCGAATAAAATAAAATTAATAAAGTAGCTTAATATGGCTTTAGAACGGCATCAGGTTGTGAGCGAGCAAGACTAGGGTTAGACATAAAAGAGCACATAGTTATTGTGTTGGGGCCTCATACCTGGAATTTGCTTAGAGCTCACAAATCACTAAATCCGCCCCTGTCCCTACCTATCACTTGTATCTATTCCATCACCTGGGTCTATCCTACATAACACCTTACATTTGATATATCAAACAAAAACAATGATGGAATAAATGGACAGCATCCAGTGTTGCCAAATTAAATTACCCACTGCAAGTGTGCACTTGTGTTTTAAGATGTTTGGACAAGGAATGAGAGTTTGTGGGGGTGGTGGTGATGGGATGAGCACATGGCCTTCATGCCTAATTCATAGGCATTATCTGACAAGAGCAGCGCTGTTTCCACAGGGCCTAGACCAGGACACAGCAGAATGAAAATGTCAATCTGCACACTTGGCTGAGGCTCAGGTGCACAAACATGGCAGAAGTGACCCTACACCATCCCTCTCTGAGGTCAGTGACAGTGCCATCAAACAGATGGCGTGCTCAAAAACGACATGAACGCACTAATACCAAACAAGCTCCAACAAATGATAAGAGGCATTTAACATCATGTTGTCATTTCACTGTGTACATCTGGAGAATGACTGCTTAATTTTAAATAAAAAATGTTTTAAAGTGTTAATATAATGATTCCCAATGATAATAAAGTAAATTGTGAGTGTGCCTGACAACAAAGTACTAGGCTACATTTAACCATCAGTATGAGGTGTATACAGTCCCATTTCTAACAGATTGTCTCTCACACTGCTCCTGAGGGCTGGGAACACACAACATCAGTGACCCACTCTCGTGTCTTATTCAAGGCCCTGTTACAGCAGAAAAGACTCACATATTCAGAACTTATTGGCATACTAGCATTATCTGCAACAGGTCAACAACAGACACATTGTTCACATAGTCAATTATATTTACTAAGAGATGGCTCTCAGATGATCCTCTACATAAATAGGAGACAAAAGTGAATAAAATGCCATGTACTTTAAGTGAATCCACCTCTCTAAATGAATCCATTTCCCATTGTATTCACCCAATAGAAGCTGTCTGTGTCCACATAAAATTTAACATTAGTGATTAAAAGCACAAAAAAGAGATAATAAACACAAACAAATAAAGTCCTAGGATGCACAAATATCTCATTTAAATGGAAAACTGAAATGTAAACTATTTGATTATAAAATGTACAAAACCAAATAATTACACAATCTAACAATAGCTAGCTGAATCAATATTTTAGTAGAAATGTCTTTAAAACATGTCTTGATTCACTATTAAAATTTCTAAGTAACAAAATGGTGGTTAAACAGCCATAATTCTTAGCAGATAAATAAAATTAGGGCAAGTGGCTTGTCAGTGGGTTTGATGGCATAACCATTTTAACCTCATTAAATCCTTACTCTAACTATTGTGAATTATCAAACTGTTGGTGTACATGTGAATGTTTCTGCTCTTGACAGCAAAGAGACAAGGGTCACATCTAAGAGATGTGTGTAGAACGGGTTAACGTTTAGAAAAGCTGTTGATAAAACAAAGAGTAGTGAAGACTATCTAGCGAACATCCGCAGGCACAACAAAAGGTGAATAATTCATTGTGGTTAGTCGACTAAATATATGCATCACTCAGCTTGTGTCACCATGCTAGATTAAGTCGACCGGATGCAGTTCTCCGAGGGGACATTGAGGTGGCACTGCGAGGCACAGCTCCGTGCATTCTCTCTCGCTCTCATTTCCTCTGCCACCTATACTGCTCTTTATCTATTTTCCTCCAACCTTGACGCCATTCTGTCATGTCGCAAAACACATTGCTGTTTTTTTTCTTTGCAAAAGGCCTCTAAATAATGGACAAACTTGGTTGTAGGGTAGCATAAATGAAACATAGGGCCCTGGTGGCGGCAGGAGAAGATGTGTGGCTGCTGTAAATAATTCAGCTGTCAAATATCACAGTGACGATCACGCCAAGGACAGAGCAGAGTGGCGCCCCTGCCACCTGCCTGCAAGCACCCACACTCTTCAGTGCTGACGCGGAGCAGGCCATTAGTGTGAGGCCAACAGTGAGAACTGAACTTTACAGATAAAAAACAAGATTTGCTTTAGTATGGATGTGTTGTTATCTAGTCAAGAGCTATATAGCTGGAATAAGAGCTTGTCTCACTAATGGACAGCTCAAAGAAAGAGCGTTACACACTTTAATGTTAATGCTATCGTGCCACTGTACACACATAAACATTTACTTTGATAGACATCTGAAATGAGTTTAAGCAAAACAATCTCACTTCCTCCAGCTAATACGTAAACGTGAGAATTGTCTGAGAAAACAGTCATTTAGTGGTGGGATAACACACTGCTGCTAACATATGGTCCATTTATACATTTTTTATTATTTTTTTTTAATTTAAATTATATCCATCTTTTATCTACGCCCCATGGAACTGCACAAATTATGGGAGTAACTTCCATTTACACTGTAAACAATCAGCAAAAGGTTTGCTCTATGAACGCAGTAAGCATTTTCAAAAACTGGGTACAATGAGGTGCTATTTTTTTACTCACCCTTTAACCATCGATCATGAAAAGGAAATTTAAAAGCATGAAATTTTTTTTTTCAAAATTACATTTTACAGCATCAGTGCAAAAACAAACCTGAAAAGAGACATAAAGGAAAAAAATATAAAGATTCTTAGTGCATTTCAGGGAATTATTCACAGCTTATATCATGAATTCAGTTAGGAAAGCAGACCCAAGATGCACAGTACTTTTATTGGCTTTATTTTACTTGCAGTGGAATAAAAAGGAAAAATTATCAGGAGGAAAACAACAATAATAAGTGACCTGAAAAGAGCCATTTCTATAGATATTGCTGTTATATTACATCATGTTAATATATCTAACATAACATTATTCTCCTGACTTCTAATAATAGAAAATGAATGACAATTTACAGTCTACTCAGTGAAAATTACGTATAGATTTTTTGTTGCACAATCCTATGAATTGAAATTATTTTTTGCAGTCTTTCTGAGCGTAACTTCCGAAAAACAGAAATGCCTTCTGTAATTTAAAACACAGTAGGCTTGTTCTAAAAAAGGTGTAATATTTTATATATATATATATGTGTGTGTAAAAAACATAATATTGTCACAGAAATAAATGTAGTATCTCTGTAATAGAGATCCCTTGAATCATATGTCCTGTAGTACCTTTACTGATACTGCTGAGACTGCAGACAATATGCTGAGAGGCCTTGGGGGCTCATAGCCTATGCTCAGACCCCCTGTAGAGCACTTTGACTATGAGAGGATGCAAGTTGTACAGATACATCCACCAACCCCTCCTTTTCACCCCACCTAAAGTGCCAGGCGCCAGTTTAGATGCATCTTCACACAGACAGCTTGGCGACGTCAGTTCTAATGGCCCTTATCTTAATCTGCTTTAAAAGCATCCTGCGTTTCCACAAGATATTTTCACCTTTCCTAGCCCACATTTAATAAGCAGTCCCTCTTAGCTGTTTAGCCCTTCTTGTCATGAGGTCATGCCAGACAACACAGAGCAATGTGGTTAAGAGGGTCCAACTGAGACTGGCTGGAAGCTGCAAAACCACACCTTGAGAACCGTAAAGGGCTTGCGTGTCTATTTGTGTGAGTCCTGACTCCTGAATGGTGTTATTGAGGGGCATGAAGGTGATATAGAACAATTGGTGTCATGTGGACAAATAGCCGGGACAGACACACATCGACATGGTCTCTTGAAGTGGAGAGATAGGGATCAAGCAGGAGTGTTGAAAGGTGTCTGGAGACTACAGATCTGCTCCTCCTCAGACGGGACTCTCAGGCTCCAGAACCTCTACAGTCTCCAATGAGTCCATAAACTGCTCAGTTTCCAGATTAAATATTAATCCACGTGGAACATTCATACATGGCCATGATATACAATAGGGAATTTATGTGGTCAATATATAAAGAAACTGGTTCTTGTGTTGAAGTTGGGGAAGCATACTATGATTCTGGCAGACTAAATATATATGATGAAATATATTGGTATTGTACATTGATATGCACGCATAAACACACACACACACACACACACACAGATATTTAAGAAAGGTAATCATCCCTCTGAGGATACATCATGACAGGCAGTTTGAATAGGGCTGAATTTTTCATGAGCTAAACGTAACAAACAATGAGGAACAAAGTATTTTTCAATGGCTTTCAATAATTGAACCTGTTACTTGAAAAGGGATACTAAAAAACCATGAGCCAGCACTCAAAGCTTTTGTTCATTATCCATAATACATTATGGCTACATATTAGTGTATATGGTCATCCTCTGATCACCGCTATTGAATTTTCTAAGTTACTTTATTTATTATTATGGCTTAGTGGATCCTCTATTGGAATGTCAGACAGAAACCACAGTCTTACACAGCACGCAGATGATATTTTTTATAGCATTTTATGTAAAACATCAGAATGTTTACAGAAATGCAAAGTTGTGGTCTCTAAGGCCTCCCAGTGGCAGTTTTGTAGAGCTGCAGTAGCAAACTGACATGACGAACAACAAGTAGTGGTTCAGAATCTTACATTTTGCACACATTACTCATAATCAAAGTAATAGAAAGGTGCCACTATGCAGTTGTTAAGTATGTGCAATAGTGATGCTTATACTATTGCTCATTGCAATAGTGATGTACGTACCTTGTAGGATGGCAGGAAGCAGAGAACCCCTCGGCTCACTGTGTGGCAGACTTTCAACAGCAAGGCCCCTACTTCATCCTGGAAGGCAAATGTCTCTGCATGCTGAAATGTGGCGCAAAGTTTACGACCCTGAGGTCCTGCACCGACTGTACCGACCCACACCTGCAACATAAACCAGCTTTACACAACTCTATTCAAAAGTTTGGGGTGATGTTTTCATAAAAGAAATTTAACTTTTATTCAGCAAGGACACACTGAACTAATCAGAAGTGACAGCAGGGGCAATTAGAATTGTATTAAAGATTTCTATTTCAGATAAATGCTTTTATTTTTAACTTTATATTAACCAAAGAACCCTGAATTTAAAAAAAAAAAGCTAGCTGTTTCCATAAAAATATTAATATTAACATATCTAATGCTGACCTGTGACTTGCTGATGACATGATTCGCCTCAAGCTGGATGGAGAATTTGATGCCCAGTTCAGAGGAAAATGAGCCCATGGGAGAGAGGGTGCCTGAGGTCAGCACAATACTCCGTACTGAGCCACTCAGATCTGAAAATGCCTGTCGTAACAGCCATAACAGCTTACGATTCATACTCATACTGACAATATCCAAATGAGATTTTAAAAGTACTATAGAAACAACAGTTGCTCTCACCACAGCAGGGTTGAGGCACCAAAAACTCAGGGTGTGCACCAGAGTTTTGGTGCGGGTGCTCTGTCTGCGACGCTGGGGTCGTGCAAAAAAGCCTTGAGCGTCAGGCAGGTCCTGCTGGGTGGTCCACATGTAGCTCTGCTGGAGGGCCACACGGTAATCATCTGCAAACCTGTACATGTTCAAAGAAAAATCAAGTAAAACTAACAGATGAATGCTTTTACAAAGACAATAATTATTGAGCAAACTAAAAAACATGAATTAAATTATGAATTAAACTAGGGCTGGTTGAGATGACAGTTATTGAACATACATTTGTGATGATTTTGCTGCCAATATTATAGTTTTATTATAGAAGACTGCCATTAAAATTATTTCACCAAACCTCACCATCCTGCGACTTGTAAGGATGATTAAATTAGGACAGCAATGTTTTAATAGCATCTTTGATTTAAACATCAGGAGAAAAAAAATGTTTTACTTCTTGCAGTTTATTTCAAATTTATGGTCCCTCTGTAAATTTTACACTGAAATCTTGTCAACTTTCAGGAGTACACCAGCATAAAGATAGACTTACAGCTAAAAGACAAGAAGCCATAAAACTCCAATTGTGATTTCAAGGCGTCTTTAAAAATCACTGCCAAAAACCTTTTTAGAGATAGTAAGGTAAGAAGAATGATGGGTAGTTTGTGATAATGACCTGCAATTTTGTCTGAAAAGAAATTCCAGCACCATAAAGAGGCTTTTGAGCATTGACTGAGTGTTGGAGCTGATGGTGGGAACCTGCACCACGTCTTCTCTCCCGTTCACTAGCCCGATCCGCTCCTCCTTCTCCAGCACAGCTGCCAGGTTTTTCTACACAAAGCAGAGACAAGCAGATAGACTGTTAGTATACTCCTTCTGTTTAAAAGGGAGGACAATACATGGAGAAAGAATACCTGTAGCAAAGAGAAAGTGTCTGCTGTGATGCCAAGGCCATGGAAGATGCCAAGAATCTCGGTCCCTGTCCAGACCTTACAGGAAGACTCATATTCACGCTCCTCCAAGCTATTGCAGCTTTCCTGCACCCAACTATATAAATTTAAGGAAACAAACAATTAATTTAACTTCCTTTTTTTAACATTAAGCTCTAACAAAATACAGATTTGTCCAAACAAAGAAATATCAAGAATCTTCAGAAGTCTCATGATGAGGCAGAATGTGGATATCCTACTGCCTAATATGAGAAACTGTTGGAGAAAGGATGGGCCATACTTGGCAAGGCTGCAGCAGAAGGCTAGCAGAGGCCTGTGTTGATCCCGTCGAATGTTGTGTGTCACCATTCCATCCATCTCATCACGCGCCAGCAACAGCTGAGCTTGATTCAGAGTGTAACTGGCACTCTCACGGGCACAGTCTTCTATGTTATGAGCCTCATCCAGCACCACAATCTGCTCCTTCAGATTGATTTCCATCTGGCAGAGGAACAACACGACAGTTATCACTATATTAATAAACGCAGAAATCCTTCAAATACAGTATCCTAACAAATGTGTCATCAACCTTTCTCGAAAACTTCAACTGACTACTTTAAAATAGGGGTGAACAGACCGTGTTAATGTTTTTAGTCTCTTAAATCTGCATTTGCTTCATCAAATAAATAGAAATATATGAAATATATACTAAAAATAATTACTAATTAAAATATCTGTTTTAATCTATGATTTGGTGATCCAAAACAATCTGTATCATTATCAATGCTGAAAACAGTTTTTGCTGCTTAGTATTTTTGTGGAAACTGATTTTGTATTTATTTGGTGAATAGAATTAGAACGTTCAAAAGAACAAGACCTATTTAAAACAGAAAGCACTGTCACTTTAATGCATCCTCAAAGTATTTATTACTAATTTATAAAAAAAATTATTTTTATACAGACATCAAAAATAGAAATTAATCACTTCATTTGTTTTATCTGAAACACAGCAAAAAAAGTCTTAAACCTATAAGGCAAAAAGGGCCTACATTTTACATTACATTATACAGATTCTATAGTAGCTTATGCATTGATGCTCACACTTTCACGAATGAGTGGGTCCAGCAGGTAGTTGTAGGGACAGAACACGATGCAGGCATCTTGCATGAGCTCCCGAGCTGCATAGTAAGCACAGGACCGCAGCTTACCTCCAAGACGGACCAGATCCTCAATGTCCCAGGCTTGATGTAGCCCATGAACCCACTGTAAAGTGCTCTGATCACGCATTTTATGCACATTGTGGTAGTACCTACATGACAGACCCTGAAAGACATGAAAATACACACCCAAATAATACTATTTTATGAAAATAGTTCATGTTTAAGATGCATAGGTTTGAACCCCAGGGAATGAATGAACTGATACAACTGTTTGTGTATTAAATGTGGACTGTTGATCCAATTAAACCACATTTATTGGACACAGTGTGTTTATGTACAATTATTTAGGCAGGTGCCTTCCCGCAGAAAAGGGAAGCATCTGTGCATTGTTTTGTGATTCACTGGAACCTGTAACATGCTGCTGAAAGGCTGATGGCAGCTTCCAGTAAACATACTCAAAGAGGGATTAGCCGTCAATGAGAGCACAGGATAAACGTCAACCCGATCGAGCCGTTTTGATCCTCCTGTCCTCCAACTCTTATGAAGGTGATGATGGCACTGCTGAGTGTGCGACCTAACGACAAGTATCTGAAAGGCCTATGCTCTACAGCCATTCAGTAAAACCAGAAGAGCGGAATAAAGACTCGGAGTGGGGCTCACATAAAGACAGAAGAGATGGGGCCCCAGGGAGGATGAGGAAAACGACAGCTCATTCTCTTCTCTCTCTGAGTGAGGTTGTCCGCACGGTCTTCCCTGCTTTCATGCGCAGTCGAGAGGTGAGTGGACACCTGTGGTGACAGCATAATAGGTATCATTACGCGGGCTGCCCGATGCTCAGAGACTAAGCAACACGGACAATACCGGAGCTCCCACTGGAACAAAGTGCGTTTGAAGCCTTTGACAAGACTGCACAAAAAAAAAGGTCTGTATGACTGATTGGGGATATTATCGCCTGTAACTGTTCTCCACAGCTTTGGTGACAGAGATTAAGTTAGTGAAACCTTAAAGCGAGGGTTTGCGTTTCAGGGTCGCCAGCTCGTCTTCTTTTCTTACGACAACGTTACAGTGAAAGGAGAAGAGGGTTCACAGAATAAGTGGCCACACTTGCTGTTTGGCCTGCAGGCTCCTGTGAAGATCAGGAAACAAGGTGTTTGGTTCCACAGTAAAGAGTGGGTCAATCTCCGTTCACAAGATCCAATTCAAGACTTTCAATGGCTAACAAATTCATGATGAGTTGATCACTACTTAGGCCCAACACTTAAGGATGAATAGGGCACAGGCCATGACCTGTACACTTAGGAGGGTAGAGGAAATAGTTGTTGAAGGGGTTATCTTTTACAATACAAACACAAAACATCATTAGCACAAAAAAAAAAAAATCAAACCATTCTAATAATGTACCACCAAATTGAACAACCAAAAATCTTCAGTCAAATGCTGTTTGCAGCCAAAGAAAACAGGCCAGCATCACAGACAGAAACTGGTAGGGTGATCTTCGGTTTGAAAGTGTTTTCTGTATGAACTATGCTTTATACATTGCTGAATTGATTCATATAATTGCTGAAATTATGTTAAATGTAATTGTTTGCACAATTACTATTTAACACTTCTTAACCCTTTGTTTGGTTTGTCAGGCCAACCTGAGAGAAAGAGATACATTGATGATCTTCAGGTTTCTCTCAAAACACTAATATTGGCAGAGTTCAGGGTTCAGGCCTTGAAATCACTGAACCAGTAGATGTCTAAGTCTACTCTCTTTTATCCCTCTGAGAGGCTCAATGATGACAGATGAATGAAGGTGGTTGCAATTAGGGATGCACCGATCTGGATCGGCCGATATGTTTGCGCGTTTTGTCAGTAAAGCCGGTCCTGTAATCAGCGGTAAATGCCATCAGGTGCGTGA
>JAUMHE010000067.1:11401726-11422765 GCA_032359235.1 Enteromius mattozi
GTTCATTATCAGCGTGGATTTGCGCAGCTCGTCAGTGAACAATGGCTGTGTGTAGTATATACGGCTCAATGTGAAATCATGCACCTGATGGCATTTACCGCTGATTACAGGACCGGCAAACATATCGGCCGATCCGGATCGGTGCATCCCTAGTTGCAATGTCACATGGGGTCATTTAGGAAGAGGCCGACTCACGTTCTTGGCCTCCATCAGCTCCTTGCAGCGCTCGTTGCGGTTGGCATGTGGCACCACTTCAGGATGGACACAGGTGTGATCTCGGCTGGACAGTATCGTCATGGGCACGGTGGAGTAAAGTGTCCGTTTCAGCTCCCGTGCAATCTGTGTGATCTGCTTATGAGTACGAGTGCCGAAGAAGATCTTTGGGATCTTTTTCCTTCCGCTTCCCTCTTTGTCTTTATCACTGTCCTTGGACTTTTCAGCTGTTTTCGGTCCTGCTTTGAGGTTGGCGCAAGGACAGAGTGAACAAGACACGGGAGACTGTGGAATACAAAGAGAGAAAAACAAGTCAAGCATAAACATTACAAAGAGAAACAACATACTTGAAGCAATACCACAGCCCTTGTTTGTCCAGATCATGAAAAGGCTTTTGTGCAAGTGTTCATATAGATAATCATTCACATACCAGGCAAATGCTATAAGTCAAGACAGAATGACCCCAAGCAAGACTGTAATTTTAGACCGTGCCATTGTTCATGCTACTGGCCCCTCTGATTGGATCTCTTTAATTGCAGCTTTCACACAAAGAGCTATGCTTGCCTGCAGCCAGCTCTAGCTGGTGAAACTGATCTTGAGGATGGTATGAGCATTTTAAGTGTCCCACTTTCCCCTCCATTCATGGGAATGACACACAACTCATGTGTAACATAACATAGTCCCGGCTTCTTTTTTGTGGAAGACAGCAGTATTGTCTGAGTACTGAAATACTGCATTCATAAAACAAGAAAAGCTTGTGAAGTTTTTAAATCTACAGTATATCTGAACTGCTATGGCTGGAATATTTAATATAGGAACTGTTATAAAGGAACTGGACAGAGTCAATATTTATTCACCTTGAGGATTAGTGGGCTTAATCTTTCCCTGTATGTTTATGAAATCAGGTTTCTAATCGTTGCTGATAGTTAGGCACAGACGGAGCAAGCAGCTTTTTAAAAAGATTCTTAATTGAGCTGTATTTTTGTAACATTTTATCATACTTAAATCCATTCAGCAGAATTCTGCACTGATTTTAATTAGAAAAATCTGCAGAGTGTATTTAAGCATGATAAAATGTATATCATCACATTACAGTTCAAAGTTTGGGGTCAGTAAGATTTTTCCTAAGAAATATTATAATTTTTATGCAGAAGGGATTAATTAAATTGATCAAAAGTGTCAGCAGAAACTTGCATTTCTGTTACAAAACATTTATATTTTAAATAAATTAATGTTCTTTTTAACTTTTTATTAATTACAAGAATACTAAAAATATCTCAGTTTTCTTAAAACTATTAAAAAGCACAACCGTTTTCAACATTGATAATGAAAACTGGAGTAATGGTTGCTGAAAATATAGTTTTGCTATCACAGGAATCCATTTTAAAAAGTATTAAAATCCATTAACTTTAAATTGTAGTAATATTTACACAATATTAATCTTTTACTGTATTTTTGATCAAATAAATACAGACTTGGTGAACAAAACATTAAAAAATTACTACTACCACTAAATGTACATATGCTTGCAAAACGTGTTTAAAATCAATCATCAATCAAATCAATCAAGAAATAGAAAATAGAATAGTCAAAGAAATAGCAAATGGCAAATGGGCCTAGAGCACTACATAATTTCTATTAAAAAAGTATTAAAAGTTTTTACTGTATAAATAATGCAAAGCTTTATTATAGCATTTATAACTTTTTTTTATATTGTTCCTTATTCTATCCAATCTAAAAATAAAACGTAAATTTTATAAGCATGTTTTATCCAGGTATGACTGACATCACAACATTGTGTATATGAAAAATTGTTGCTAAATATTATATTTAACTATAATTAATTAATTATTAATATTTACATTTAAATTTGTTTTGAACTTTAAGTGAGCATCAAATGGTGGAAAAGGTCATCTACATTGTACACGTACAATTAAATATCAAATATTGATTCATACCAATAAATAAAATCTCCTATATCAGTCTTGCTTCAGTCCTTCAAAATAACAGTGGCTTCTTTATTTTTCCTAAGAGTGACAGTAAGATTATCCCTCATAAGCAAATGCTAAGTCACGGCGTGTGTTACACCTTCACATCAGGGATCAAGCTGTCCTTTAGCCTGCACTCCACTGAAGAGGTCCAGCTCTGGTTACCCGAGCTGCTTCTCAAACCTTGTTTGTCATTAAATATTACAGTAAGTGATAGAATGGAAGCGAACGTGAGCCTGTCTTGCAAACCGTCCCCGATGGGACAAAGACCCGGGCCGACGTGCTAAATAAACAGAGAGCTGGCAGCAGCTAAGGTTACGGCTTCGCAGGAAGAGTTACGGCCCTGCCGATCACCTTACCTGCTGCTGCCACATTCAATAGGCCAGTCCAAGTATCCTGCCTCCTATACCGAATAATTACTTATTCATCGCAGGGGGGAGAGAAAGGGCTGATTGTGAATGGGAGGCCTTGTCAGCAGCCGTGCAGGAAACAGCTGACACAAGGGTATCCGTTACATGCAGCCTGCCATAGTTTCGGCCCCTCTCACTACCGCACAGCAAATAAGACACCCCTGGAATGCAGATAACAGCTTCCATTGGCCGAACCTGCCGCCACAGACACATTCAGGCGGAGTGGCGCATTCTTTCATGGCGAGGCCTTGATATCAGTGGAGCAGAGAGCTACACCTCAGGCCGCTCCAGACCTCAATAGCGGCTCCTAATAAAACAGTGTGTGGCATTGTGTGCGAGCGTTAACCCAAGCATGCTGTTCCAGTCAGGGGCAGACACCTGCAGATGCATCTAGCAGCTCATTGCTCTGCTAAGAAAATGTGGCCATTGTTCTGGCACTAAAAAATGAGCACGGATATTGGGAAAGTGTCTTTGGGGGTTTGTAGAAGCATTGGTGTACAATGATAGTGTTTCACAGCTCTTGTGGGCCCTAACAACTAGTTACAGTTCAGGGCCAGCACACATACTACAAATACATAAAATAAGCTGTTGCTCAATATATGGTGTATTTTAGGGATAATAGTTATGTGAAGAGTAGAGTAAGAAACTAATAATTGTTTTTTTTTAAAACCAGAACTGAATGATCTTCGTGAAATTCAGTACATTAACAGTTCCAACATGTGCGAAATGAAAGTGAGTCTGAAAGTATTTTCTATTTAGCATAAAACAACCGGTGTCAGGCAGATAACGCCAATAAGTTGATTTCTTTCTGGAGAAAAAAAATACAGTGCAAGCAATGAAGTCAAAACACTGCCAAGTGAATGACTTTTAGGACCTGTTTCTAATGAATCAGAAACATACAGCACTAAGTGTAGTTTGTTCCCCATGCTAATGACTCTTAGGCGCCAGTTGTTTTTAGTAAATCAAATACATGGAGTCAGATTTACTAAAAACAACTTGCTTGTAAAAAACAGAGCAAGAACAATGAAGTTAAAACCTTTCCAGGTGAATGATTTTTTTTAAACGATTCTCTTTAATTCATCAAAATCACACAGCTCTACTTGTGTAAGTAATAAATAATAAATAATAAGAATAAATAATAAATATAATAAGCTCATAAACACAAACCACAACACTACCAATGAAGTCAAAAGATTCCCAAGTAAACAACTTTAATGAACCGTTTGTTTTTAATGAATTTCCAAAACATTCACAGAAACTAATAAAGCTCAATTCTCATGCTAAAGTTGTTTTATCTAATCACAAACGCATACCAAATAGATTGAGGAGTCAATAACTTAAACTCAAATTCAGAAGGATCTTTAGTGGTAACATTAAGATTAATTATTAAGAATCAGCATCAGAACAGAAACTGTTGAATTCCTGTGTGAAGAGGCGGAGGATTCTACCAAGTACTTATCCGTTACTGGTGAACAACATAATAAGAGCTGGGTTTGTTCTGTTAGACAGTGGCATTTCTGTTTGCCAGGTGAGGTGTGGAGAGAGCAGCTCCTGTGTTTGAGATGGTGAGGCTAGATTGTCTGCGTTCTACAATGGCCCTGTGGTGGAAGATGCAGGCCTGAGTGTGAGCACGAACAATGAAGACTGCATTTCAACAGGCTGGCTCTGAGAGCCTGACACCTGAGAGACTGAAATCTCACACTGTCCGCCTGCCTGGGCCACTGCACCCTCACCATACAGATGGACAGAGAGAGAAAGAGATAGCGAGTGAAGCATTTCAGTGAGGTCTTTACTCCCTATAGCCCTCCTGATAGCTGCCCCGGAGCGCCCCCACCCCGCAAATCCCCAATCTCACAAAGCACCTGTTTATCCCCGGAGCGCCGTAACCAGCGAGTGAACCCCATTCAATATTTATCCCAGGCTTTCACAGATCACTGCCAAGCAAGGCAAACCTCTTAATTAAACTGGAGCTCGCTTCAAAGGGCCCATTGAAGATGTCAGTCAGCGCTGGCAGGGGCCGAGAACGGTGTCAGGTGAGAGAGTGAAACCTAAGGCCTGCTTTCTCTTCTCCCCCCCACCTTACCCAACACACCCATCAGCCCGCCCATCAGGCCAGGGCCGTCCTCTTTGGTGACAGTCCACCAATCTTGAGGAACGCATAGCACAAGTCACTCCTTTTCCATTGTGCCAGTTGTAAGCAATATGTCCTATGGTGTGACAGGACGATCACACTGACACAGATTCTTTTCACCACTGGCCATGTGAATACCTGTGGTGTTTGTTACATTGCATCAGATTTTCTAAGAGGCGTCATACTGCATTTTATAGCCCTACATATCAGCATCTCTTAACAAAACAAAACAAAACTTAACAAAACTATCTTCATAATAACACCCATATTAGGAGGATTTCTGCTTGATGGAAAATTATAAGGTGTCAATTGTTTGTTTAAGATTAACAAATTATGAATATAAAAGGTCAGGCAGATAAACATCCAAGTGAAATCCAAAAGGCCTTCCCACATCCTCACAGTACTAGTCAAATTACAGTAATTTAACAGAGATAATTCATGCGTACAGACACATAATTAAGTGTCCAACAGAAACGTGAAAAAACCCCTGCAATAATTCCAATGATATCCCCATGAACCTTTTTTTGAGCCATCCTCTGCTGCCACCAAGTGGTCAACAATAAAATAACACAATATATGCAATATTACATTTATAAGACAATAATAATACTTATAAGTTGCAAATAAAATCATTATAATATTGTTTATAACACATTTTATTCCAGTGGCATCCTTGGCAAAACAGTAGGGATTAAGGCATATAGTGCACCGAAAAATGACAATTCTGTCATCATTTACTCACCCTCATGTTGTACCCTCCTGTATAATTTTTTTTCTTGCATGGAACAACAAAAAAATATATTTTGAGAAAAAAAGAAAAGAAAAAAAAAAACTTGGCATATTTCCCTAGAGTGGAAATCAATGATCACCAACTGTTTGGGTACCATCTTTATATATATATATATTTTTTTTTTAGTGTTCAGAATATCTTCTCTTGTGGCCATAAAGGTTTGGAATAATATGAAGGTGAGTAAATCATGACAGAATTTTCATTTTTGGGCAACTATCCCTTTAATAGTATTGGATGATGAAATGAAGAGAAATATCAAACAGTGCTCTCCATGGCTATTACTGACACTTTATTACATCATAGTCTCCCAATTAGAGATAAGAGCAGAAAATGCATCTGAGGTGCACTCACACAACACTGTGGCTGGCAGCTGTCAGCTCTGGCACCACTGTTCAATTCCATGGTCCAACTCTGAGCCCCAGGCACCGGTCTCTCCAGATGCTCCTCCTCTTCCTCATCGTCATCAATGTAAATCACTCCTCGCTCGAGACATCTTCGCTTGCTGCTCTGTGGAAAGAAAAAAAAAAACTGAATGTGAGGACAAAACTCAACAAGCCAATCAATAATGTCACAGGAATAGAAGCTATTTACAGAGGCACTGTACCTTCTGCTCTGTGCTTGGTGTACGAATACGCTTCCTGTCAATCTTAAAATCATCATCTTGTTCTCCATTGGTAAGAGAGGCCTGAAGTTTCTCAGAGAGACGAGAAGACAAAGTGGACTTCCTAGACTGGTCACTTTTGACCTCTGAAACAAGAAAGCATACTCCATGAAATTAAACAACATTTAAGTAATTTATCATAGTGGGCTTTTTGTTGTTGTTCAAAAGGTTTTAGAATATGCTTACCTTCTTTTGAAAGAGGTGTTGTAGCTTGAGCAGAAGTACCTTCATGAGGAAGATCAGCCGGAGGTGGTTTAGATGCTGTGCTGCTGGAAGTGGGGTGTGCATTTCGGTTATGGCACACACACTGACATGGAGTAGCCACTGCTGGTTTCTTACAGTCAGCAGAACTAGAACCTGCATCCTGTTCTTTTCCTTAATACATGACAAAATAGGAGCGATTATAATGCATTGTTTTATAGAGTGAAGAGAGTTTATCATTACAGAAGTCATAGACAGATTAGGTTGTCTCTGTGAAGAATAACAGAATAGTTCATTTGGGTTCTTGGATATTTACCACGAAATGGAAGCTATCAGTTTAAAACATGGAAATTGTGGTCAATTTTACAAGAAATTAATACTTTTTTTCAGCAAGGACGCATTAAATGAACACAATATATTATGCTCTTTTTAACTTATCAAAAAATGCTGAAAAAATCCTGATTTCTGAAGGATCATGTGATGCCGAAGACTGAAGTAACGGCTGCTGAAAATTCAGCTTTGACATCACAGGAATACATTACATTTTAAAACACAATCATATAGAAACAGGCATCATCAGAGTTTTGTGGGTCCATTGACAGAAGAGTTTAAAAGTTGTCGAAAAGATTTCTGGACATACCATACTGTGCTTGCTGCCATGCGAGTGCTGAACAAAGCAAAGCAAGACTCTTTCCACTGCCAGTAGGGCTCTCCAACAGACAGTGCTGCCCATTGTTAAGTCCACGAATTATCTAAGAGAGATCAAAACGTTAATAACAGCTATCAATCAAAACTAAGGAAACTATTTTAAAAACTGAAGGTGAAGGACGATACTGATCAAGGATTACAAATATGTTTACAGACAGTACAACAGATCTTACTGAGTTCATCATGGCCAGCTGAGAGGGATAAGCTTTGCAGGGGAAGTTTATTTTCACCCCTCCTATGGTGTACTCTACTGGGGCCGCAGCCATTCTGTGTCCAGTGGAGAATGTCACTGTCTCAGGAGACAATCAGTGGAGTTAACGTTACATAAGAATGGAAAACTGGCTTTATTCGACAGCTCTGCTCCACCCTAAGTGAATTGTGGGTAAACACTGAATTTACACCAAGTTTGGATGACCATCAAAACTAACTGATTATTTCATTATGTGGCAACACATAACGTTATTACAGAACTGAAAAACAAACTTTTACTAATTTATTTGGGGATTTGGATCCATCTAAGTTATCTATCTATCTATATGGATAATATTTAAACTTAACATGACGGTAAGAGGCTACTCAACACAATTCAACCGGCTAAAGGAGGGATAAAGGAGTGTTTTAAAGTTATCATAAGCATATAAGTTACGTTATGACAAAACTAACTACGTAGCAAGATATTTCCTGCTATTACTGCATTTAAACAACACCCGTAGATTACTTCATTTACCTCAGGCGTAATGTGATTAAGAGGAATATCAGATGGGTTACTTCACAAAGAAAAGATGCATTTTGACGGTTAAAAGTAGCTGTGTAAACAAAATAAGGCACAAAAATGAAACTCCCGCGCACCAGCAACCAAACAAGACGTCTATGCGTCAACGTGACAACCGCAGTCAAAATAAAAGACTCTTTTTTTCCCTCTCAGAAATATGAACGTTATCCCATATTCCAGTGATTTTCCTCTCCGAAATGTTTGTTGTTTTAAACTGTCTTAAAATAATTTAGTGAACAATTATTATATATACATTTTTGTAGGAATAAATATAAATATATAAAAGTAATTTAGTGTCTGTCCTGTAAACATTGTGTGAGGATTTAGGATTCAAACCACAAAAGCATGGACATTTTTGTTCAGCAACTTGATGGAAGTGATAAGATAGCATTATAATTAAACTATAAATATAATTGGAGAAGTCCTATATAAATTTAAATGGTCTACTAGCGTCAACAATTTTTTTATTTAATTTTTATTTAATTTTATTTTTTTCAAAATAAAAGTAACTCTCAATGAAGTCTAATTAAAAATAAAACATTTTAAGTGACCAGTTTATATCCGCGTGTTTATTCCGAATCATCTGTCATAGCATGAAGAATGATTCTGTGCTAATAATTTACGCAAATAATTAACGTTAATGAATTCAGCAGGTGGAGAGACGATTCTTTGACAAAGTTTGTACAGTCACCAAAGAGTGAAATACAACAAACATTTATGGTTCTTGTTAAAACACTAATTTATTTAGAACTGTGGCAAAAAGAGCCGAATTTTCTCCTCCATCCATTTCGTCAGCATCGTCAGATCTAAAAATTATGTGTGAATTTTAAATATTATAAGATGCAGGTTAAATCTCATTAAAAAGAACAAAAAGATACTTGATTTTCAACACTTTATTTGGTTCAGCCATTTTTGTTTTTCAGGTGTTGCTTGCTGCTAATATTTATTATTTAAAACAAAAAAATAAAAGCAATGTAACCGCAACAGAGTTGACATATGGTGGTGACAGAAAAAAAAAGTAAGTACTATTGCTTAAAATTTCTAAATAAATAAACAAAAAACAAAAAATAGCATGGGCAATTGTTCAACTGAGATCAGGGCCCTGTTCCGTAAAACAAGTTAACCAAATAAGCCAGGTTTATAGTTAGTCTGACTTATTTTGAAATAAATCAAATGACAATAAGTCAGACAAACTGAAATAGCCTAAACCTGGCTGGTTTATTTGGTAAACTTGTTTTATGAAACAGGCCCCAGAATGGGAAGTGAAGCTTCAGAAAACTAGTTTTGATTTCACCTGATTTACAAGATGTTTGACAGAGTTGATGCTATTTTCTTCAGGTGGTATTAAGGAAAAACAAAGTCTTTTAAAACAGTGTTATTTAACAGTAATCTGGATGGCACCAACTACTTAATAAGGATGAGGCAGGATTATGCTGAAGCGTCATGCACAATCTGTGATTATGGTGATCCCAAGATGCTTGGTGATGTAATTGCACCTTGAAAATGTGCCCGTAATACCAGGATTAGCATTATTAACATGATCAGAGTGCCGTAAACCTCATTTCCATATCACTCAGCATTTCAGATGTGATATTTCTGCAGGTTTGGTGTTTGGAAATGCTCAAAGAAGTGAGAGGTTTAATTCTCAAGCCTTATTTTGCGCATGGTTGACAGTATGCAGCTGCGTATGGCTCCAGTGCTCCAAATAAGCCAAAACAGTATGTTATATTGAAAAGCATCCCTCTGCAAATCACAGCAGTTAAAACAATGAAATTTACATGTTTTGTCCAATTCCCATAGCACCTGCCATAACCCTCACTTCAAGCTAGAGGTATAATAAGTTCCTACTCTAGATATAATACCATAATTGATACAGATATAACACTCTGAGTCATTTGTATATGCAGGTGTGCAACTGAGGGCAGTGGCTGATGGGAATCTAGTGATTTTATCTCCACCCCAGCTGGACCGATGGGACCTCATGACCTACATTCATGGGCAGCTATCAACCCAACAACATCACCTGCATCCTCTGCCAGTTCCCTAGCCAGCAGGTATATGAAAAAAGGCTTCATCACACAGCCTGGGTGTTAGAGTCGATGTTGTGGTATCACCTAAGATGCATATTAATTATGCAGATCTTTTTTTTATTTGTTAATATTCAGCAGAGGAGTGCAGTAGTTCTGATGTCATTGTCAAAGGCAACCGTGTCTCAGTATTACATTTGCATGTGTGTGTGTGCTTGCTTACATCTGCTATGGCATTTAATTTTTTTTTTTACTGGTGATTTTGAAAAGATAACAGTAAAACAGAAAGAGCTGCTTCGTTTATTCAGAGTTAGTGACAAAACCAGTAGAGCAGAAATAGATTACACATGACTTAATGTATCACTGCAATCATTTAATAGTCCCAAGATTCTCTCAAGCAAGTAACAGTCATCATCAAACGTCTAAGGACTAGATTTATGCACAGTTGTCTTGTTGCTTCTCTTCTTTTTTTTGTCAGATGTTGTGATTTTTAATTTATATTCAGATGCAAACAGGAACTTTGCATTAGTGTCCTATGGAATAAATGATTGAATTAATAGTTGCAAGACGATCACAGTTGATTTAGTCAACTAAAGCTAAATCAAAATATAAAGGCACATTTACACCGAATTCAAAATGTACATATGATTGGTTCAAGAACTCCCTAGGAAATGAGCCAATGACCTTGGTGTTACTAATGTCATGCTCGTGCCTTTTTTTTTTTATTTGAAGCCATTTACTAATTAAAGCTAAGTTGCAATCATAGTTGTTCCCAGCAAGTTTCATAAAGCATTATGATAAAAGCATCTGCTAAATGCATAGATTTTATTGCATTAGTATTATTGCATTAATTTAATTGCATTAGTAAAAAAACAGGCATGATAAATACATAGTCTCGATTCTAATCAAATATTAGAGTTTTTTTATTCGATACAGGTTGTTTGTATGTGTCCGATAACTTTTAATTGTTGTATTGTTTATGATACAATGATATGCATATGCATTGTACACATTTTAATAATATTAATAATTTAGCTTATAATGCTACTGTACATGTCAAGCATTTCTCTAATATCTCATTTAGGGAGGAGTGGATGTTAAATAAGTTAAATAATTTATGCAAGCAACATATTGAAATATTAAATTAATTGGATGTTGAACCGCTGTTTACTGTTAAACACACAGTGATGTAATGGTGCTGTTCAGTGCTGTTATGTAGAGACCAGGCAAGTGGTTCAGTTTATTGTTTGACTCGATTAAATAGAAATGTGAATATTAGTAAAATATTGGATATCAATCTATCAATGCTTGGCTGCTATGTCTGTTTTTGGCTATATTTCTTGTCACCTTGGTTGAGCTCAAAGCACAGTACCTAGAGTGTACAGCAGTGCTCAAGTATAGTGAAGAAATGTAGTGTATGGAACTGGATTATATGTTATTTTCTAGAAAAACCCATGCAGTTCACTATTGTAGTAAAGCATTTTCTTTCATCCAGGACCCTGGTTGAGTGTACCTACAGTTTTGCCTCATGTGCTTGAGCATGAGCTTTTGTCCCATACCTACTGAACTAACTGTGATGCTTCTTATTGCAGGAAAAAATCTCTCCCACTTACACTATTCCAGTCAAAAGACTGGAGTGGTGATGCTAAATTTAGATTCACACTGGAATAGATTGAATTTTATAAAAAAAAATATATATTACAAATAGAAAAGTTATTTTAAAATATTTAAAAATTTTATTTTATTTAGTAGTATTTTGGATAAAATAAATGCAGGCTTGGTGAGAAGAAGAGACTTCTATTTTAAAATCTAAAAAATCTTACTGTTCAATAACTTTTGACTGGTAGTGTACGTATTCTATTACATATCTTACATACACTCTTATGTATTATATATATATATATTACACTCCTGTTCAAAAGTTTGTGGTTGGTAAGATTTTAAGATTTAAGGTTTTTGTCTTTTATGCTCACAGATGTAGCATGTATTGATAAAAATGCATTAAATAAGAAATACATTACATAAATAATAAAAACAATATTCTATTTGTGGAAACCGATACATTTTATATTATTAAAAAGTTAAAAAGTACAGCATTTATTTAATCAATTTATTATGTATTCTTGTTGATTAAAAGAACTAATTCCTTGTTTATGTTTTCAGTATACCTGTAAACCTGCTGCACACACTAGTGCATATAGTGCTTCGAGGTGCACGTCTTGTCCATTTCTTGTTAAACCAAAACAGCTGTGCTGCCCTCTGTCCACAGGATGGCAGTATGATGCCAGGACTAGTCTCAGAGCTTCTTTCTTTGTTCTCTTGCCAACACATGTTGTGTTGTTTTTCTATAATTACTAAGAACAGAAAAAATGTATCCTCGGGTTAAAATAAATAGCCTTTCACAGTTAATTTAATTGACTTTTTGCACATAATCGAAGTAATTCAGCCTCTGCCTCCGTCACAAACAAGAATAACAGCGCTTGTGCAAACGTTTGCCAAGCAGATGTCTATACTGTCACTGAGTTTGTCAGACAAACTGCAGTTTTGTGGCCTAACTGTGACACTTATTTTATCACAATGGTATCGTTTTGCAAGTAAATGTATTTCTTAGAGAAATAAGAAGTAGGTTGTCGGCGATCATGCGCTCACATTTTCCTGTGACCCAGTCAGGCTGTTAAGAATGGCGTATTCGAGCTGTACAGCAAGACTTTCTCTGCTTGCTCGCTCACTCTCTCTGAATATCCACACTGAGTGTCACTACAGCGGCATGGTGTAAATTGAGGTCACAGTCACGCTTTGTTTTGTATGCTGCTCAGACTAACTTCTTAATCATCTGCCCCCCTCTCACACACACATTCACATCCGTCTTGTGGCAGTGTGTGCATCAGAGGCGCTGCTTTTGGTGACAGTGAGTGCTGTGTCCCTGCCTGCCCAGGGCAGGTACCACATACTGACGGGTTTAATTGTGTGCGTTCCCAGTCCGCTATGACAAGTACATGTTCACATTGTGCCAAGAGAACAAGGGCAGCCTTGCCAACGCATGCCACTATGTTCTGTCATTTGAGTAGGTGGTCAGAAAGAAGCGGCTAACTGTCCAGACCAAAGGAATGGATTGAGTCATAGTGTTATTTATTAAAATGTCCAATTAAATAAGCCTCATTTATATACGTAATATCCCCTGAGTGAGGACTTGGATAAGGATTTTGTTGCTTCTTCTTCTTCTACTTCTACTACTACTTCCTCCTCTTGCAGACTGTAAAACTACTAAGAAAGTCATGTAATTTGGCACATACGTAATAGAGGATTGTCTGAATTTTGACAGCAATATTCAGAAAATGGGTCTCTATCTCAAATCCTTTAGTGACACCAACAGCCCAAAGTTGCAATCATGTTTATGCTTATAACTTTTGAATCATAAGGGCTAGAAACTAAATTTTGATGGTCTGATGGCCACCAATCTCACCTCTTCCTCTTCACTGGGTACAAAATACAATGTTATATACAGAATATACGTATATTTCAGCAGTTTTATTTTAATTTAGGTCAAAAACATACTTATTCAAACTTGTCCTAGACTGTTTGCCCAATCATAACCAATTTTTACACAGACCATGCTGAAAAAAAAGGTTATTTCAGCTTTTTGATATTTTAAACCATTTTTGTGCAACTCATGCACAAATTGGAAGGCATGATGCCAAAATGGATATGAGGCTGCAGTTCTTTGGCATATTGATGCCAAACTTTGTGGGTGGTTGTCACAAAAGACCACATCATTAGCAATAGCGCATCCTATTGGTCAAATTTATTAAGAAATCAAATCATATAGCAATTGATGTTTTTTGCCTAACTTTTTGCCATTTTGTCTAAAATCATGTACAAATGTCTACAGTTCCACATTTTTGTAGTTTGATGCTCCCTGCCATGCTTGCTTAGCTCCTCATTTTGTCTCTGTTGTGCTTGGCCCCTAAATTGCTGCTTGCAGCTATATTTTTTGTTTAGTTATAGTATATAATGTGCAATTAAAAATGAATTTTATTAATTTCAAACAAATATTAGCTAGCAACACCTGATTTAAGTATGGTTTTAGACTATAATGACTTCTAGTGGAGTGAATGCAGGGACTTGCAACCATATTTAAGGACTTAAACTGAAAAATGTCAGTAAAGACCAGAATGATCTTTTTCAAATAAATGCTGTTCTTTTTAAAGTTCTAATCATCAAAAGACAACACAGCTGTTTTCAACAACATCTATAAAAAGAAATATTTAGTGAGCACCAAATCAGCATATTAAAATGACTAAAGGAATGGCTTGAGTCGTACTGTTATTTGTGAAAAATGTCCAATTAAATATGATTCAGCTCGATATGTAACATCATATATCTGTTGTTCTTTTTCCAGTCCCGAGCACCTGAGCCTGAGCTTCAGATCTGTTTGGATGAGGACTTCTGTAGATGAGAGAAAGTTGGGTTGTGTTTGGGTTCCTCTCCTCTCATCTGCTCTCTTCTCCTTCTGTCTGGGATGGTAAATAAGGTTGGGTGTGTGAGAATCTCATTACCAGGACACAAAGCGGCATTTCCTCTGAGGATTGAGTGAGGGAGTGAAGGAGGGAGGAAGGGAGGGGGCGAGCGGGGCGAACGGCCAGGCTCAATCACGACCATGCTGATGGGGAGGGAGAAGGAGGCAGCTGGGTTCCCGCTCAGGCCTTCAATTTCCTCCACAGTCCAGCCACTCAAGTGTGTAATTACTATGGGGTGTCATGAAGGTGTGATTCCTTCTCCTTGTAACACTCACCCCCTTCTTGCCTGCACCCCCCAGTGGCTTTCAGCTCCCCACGTCCCCTGCACTCACCCCCAGTAAACACCCCCATCTCATTTCTGCCCCAGGTGAGGGCACTAGATCCAAATATGTCTGGTGCTTAGATAGACATCCCAAAGCACACCCTCTCCAATATGCTTTGGCAATGTGGCGCCCCTCCAGCTGGTTAGCAGTCCACTTTCACTTAAACTTTGTTTATTTGTCATAATTTGCCAGTATTCTGTGTGGCAATGTGAAAACTTTGCATTAAGCAGTAAGTGCTTTAACATCTCTATGCTGAATGGCTACTACTGATATGAGCTTGTTGACGCAAATATTTTTTTAAATTCAGTATTTTGTTTTATTTTTAGTATATAATATACAATTAAAAATAATTTGATTGGTGTTAAACAAATTAGTTATATACCAGCAACACCTGATTAGGCTTTTGTCTTGGACTTATAGTGACACCTAGTGGTGTGGATGCAGCATGTCGTGACTCACTGTCGTGACTCATATGCAAAATACAACAATGTAATATACTGTATGTTTTTTGGCTACTAAACACAGAATAAATATAACTGAATTTTTCATATAGTATTGTTTTAAACGCACTATTGTTTAAAAGTTTAGGGTCAGTAAATAAGAAAACAAACAACTTTTATTTAGTAAGGGTGCATTTAAATGGATCAAAAGTAACATTACATCAAACAGCCTGCATTATGAAAAAAAATATTTAAAATGAAGGCTGTTCTTTTCCACTTTATATATTAAAAATATTAAAATAAATAAATAAAATAAAATGCACCATAGTTACAAAACACAAAAAACACACATTGATAATAAGAAATGTGTTTTAAACACAAAATCAGCATTTTAAAATAGATTTACACATTTATTTGTATGTAATGTTTATATATATATATATATATATATATATATATATAATATGCCTTAAAGCCTTTTTATTAACAAAAATATTGAATGCCTCTTTATAATGGTTTTACTGTGAATGGTTTTATCTTTGGGGAAAATAAAATGACAGCCTAATAATAAACAAGCTGATTGGATTGCCACAAACTGCCCCTTTTGGAATGGTTCTCACCATGTTGTTCCCACAAGTCCTCTGACCCACTACACTTGCTCTCAAAAATCATCAAGCCAGGTTGGCATGCTCAGGCAGGCATAGAAACACATAGAGTCTCATTGCAGCCTCTCCAGCATAAGGCAGCAGACTGGCACTGGCGTGCACATATATGTGTGTGTGTGAGAGAGAACGAGCTTGTTTGAGTTTCTTTGTGCATTGCGGCTGGCTCTGGTGCTTTGAAGCTGCTCAATGACCGCACAAGGCCCTCTCTCAGTGGGAGGCTGTGAGCGATGCACGCTTGTCATTTGTATACAGCTGTTTCTTTCATCTGGTCCTCCTCCGTCTCTCTTGTAGCCCTCCCCATCCCAACCTGTGCCATCCTATCCCCCCCCCACCCAGCCTCCACCTATCCGTCTGCCCTTTTACTACTGCAGCGGCATTTACTGACAAAGACCAGAGTGATCATCAGCTTACTGATAAACACGCTAAACACATAAACACGGCTAGCCTCTGCTCCCTGGCTGCCTTGTACCCAGCATGCAATGCATGGACTGATATGAGGGTTTGAGGTGGGGGTTGTTTGAGGAGCTTTCTCACCATCAGCCCCAAATGCTCTGGCCCAGCTCTCAGTGAGAAATAGGATGCAGGTGCTCTGTAGCTGGTGTCAATTGCTGCTAATTGGTGCAGCAGTGCATATAGTAAATAAGAGGACCAGATTCTGTCTGGGTGTTTTTGTGCAGCAGTGTGTTAAAATTGCAGTTAGGGTGTCTGTTTGAAGTCAATGCAATGTTCGTGCTATTTTTGCCACTGATTGTATATTGACAGGTATAGTCATAAATGTCCTTGCTTTGGTGCTTTTAGCTGTTTTTGACACTTTTAAGAATGGTTATTAGACGTTTGGGAGATGATGGGGGTAACACTCCAAGAATGATTTTTACTGGCAATGTAACGTTTTGTTACAGCTTTGTTCGTTGCATCCAATACATTTAGATTTGTCAAGTTTATGTTTGCTTTTTTCCATTTGCATTAGGACTGCATGAATAATTTCCATTGTAATTAGCATAGCATTTCTAAAACCAGTCAGGGGATTTTCAGTTTCCCAGCATATTTTATGTGGAACTTGTAGATGTTGAATTTTAATTTTATGCCTTTTTTAAAGCAAATTGTACAAGTGGGAAATTTGTTTGTGTTTAATAGTCTTCTCTGTTATGGTGAAAACTTGAATTTTGGTTTGGCTGAGGTTCATGTACATAATACAGTTCTGCAGGAAGTTAAAACACCTTGAAATGAGTTTGCCTTTTTGGCGCATCTGGTTCCAATGTCCTCAAGTCAATGTTTTTTTTAGAATGTGTTTTTTAATAAAAGCTTGAAATAAGATCTCTTGTATTTTTTTGCCATAAAATACATCAATAATACCCCATTCTTTTACATAAGTTGTGTGTCTTGAAAAAGGTGGTTGCTAACAAGTGGCTAACTGGAATTACATTTCCAATGTATGGAGCCTCAGTCCACAACTAAATTTTGGTGAAGATAATAATGATCTCATATTGCTGACATGACCTCCTCCACCATGGCTCTGTGTTTTAGCTAATTATTAAACTGTGAGTAATCACATCCTCAAAAAACAAACAGAAAAAAAACCCATGACCTTAGTAGTCAACATACAATATAGAAATCTGCTATTGGCAGCCTTTTTAAAACATTTTTTAAACAAATTTCATGCCTAAATTCAATCAATACTGACCTATTTCCATTTGATTACTGTGATGGATGTGTGTAATTTTTCCTGCAGTATTTGCTGTTTAGTCAAACCAGAGTGATGACTTAAATTTGTATCGGCCAGAGGTGATTTAGCGTTACAAATAAGAAGATGCTCATCTCAACCCTATTATAGGGTTTTGATTAAAAGTGGACAGCTGGGAATGACTCGTATACATAATCTATCTACGGTTATGTCTTTGTCTGATTTGGATACATAAACTGCAAAAATCCAACAGCAATTGTGTGTTAATCATGTACTGTATGTTTGAATGGTACGAATGTGGAAAATGGAAAGTAATTTAGAGAAGTCTGAGAAATTTGCTCTGACACATGAGGGTGAGTGATATTGACAGATAATGGCTTTCTTCTCTCTTGATTCGTTCGTTCAGAGGCTTTATTTTTATTATGCTCCAATATCCATTGTCATCTATGCAGTAAACACTTTTTATGAAATAATTGCTTTATTTTGTGTAACCGCTTTTCCATTATCCATGATTTGCTGATTTATTGTTCATGGAGATGTGTTTATGTAAACCTTTTATCACTAAATAATTTTTCAAGCCCATGCTTCTTTGCAGTGAAACATCATACCAGCCTTAGTCTGTCCGTGTGTCCTTTACTGAGAGGAAAATGGGAGTTCTGGGAAGGTGTCACTGCTCCAGACCTTCATCTCTAGTTCCTCGACTCCCACATGTGCACAGGTCACTGCTTACTGTTATTTACACTCTTTCACATTTCCTTTACCTCCCTGTATCCATCCCTTCACTCTCTGTCATGATGATGGAAAGGACACAGGCTTTTAAGAATATTTGATTTTATTTGTCTACTTGCCCATCACCTAGTCCAAAGAGTTTGGGGTGACTGTCTAAAGGCATAAATGATTTTGATTATAGCATACGTCAGTTGCTCTATAACCCATCCCACCCCCTTCACTCTGACTTTGTGGTTTCACCCATTTCTGTATGCCAATATTGCAGTGATTTAGTGTTCAGATGCTCACTTCACTTTCAGTTTGGCAAGGATGCTAGAACCATAGTGACAAGTGGTGTCCATTTTCCTGACAATAACAAGAAAAGGTAGCAATCAGAACTTATTTGAGAAATCACCTTTGAGAAGACAGAAGATGCCCTGGTGCTTCTGTTGATCAGAAGGTGACAACAACTTCTTAAGCTGGCAGAAGAGCTTTCTGTGGCCATGTAAATCCAGAAACACTTTTGTTTGTTTATGGAAAAGTCCACATAGTAACACTACATATAGGAACTAGATGTGTATGTAGAATGTTACCACAGTGTACATAGTATCTCCAGCTCTAATGTTTGTGCAACTACCCACTAAACCCACTAAATGGTATGTGTAAGTACAGGTACAAATGTGTAACAGGACATTGGTAACAGCACTTTTTGGTAAAGAAAGTGTTCCACTTTATAGTAAGTAAACAATTCCTGTGGATTTACCATGTAATGACTTTGATGTTACACATCAGTGGGTGGTAAGTTCGGCTTTACATATAAATTGTGGTTGGTGTCCAGAATGTTACACTTTATATTAAGTGGACAGTTCCTGAGCAGTTACCATGTAAGTACACTGGTATTACAGTGGTGCACCAACTCCAACTAGCCCTCCAACTTTACATATCCCTAAACCTACCCATTTCCACCATCTGGATATATTACAGCTGTAGAGACTATGTACCTTATACTGCGGTTACATACTATGTACACATCTAGATACTGTGAAAGGTATTAGGGACACAATATGAAATGGGGCCCGGTTTATTTATTTATTGTAATTTTATGTTTGCTTTTTTTTTTTAAATTAACTCACAAACTGCCTGCAGTTCCCTCATCAACATAAACACCAATTTAGGAAACCCTGCTTTAGAGGGAGCAGTTACAAGATTTTGCCTATGTTCTGTCTAATTTCCCACCACCTTTCTTGGACTACAGGGGGTTAAAGAAGTATTTTCTGCTGCCTAATCTCATTCTATCTCCTTAATTTCTGAAGTCCACTTGATTGCCCCTGACCAGCATGGATAAAACCCCATTATTTTCAACAACGTCAAGATGCATGTGTATAGTTTTGATGTAATTTCTGCGGCCCACCCATTTCCCATTCTGAAACGAATTTGAGATGGAAATGGAACCAAATTTTGGTCTGGAACACTGAAGGAAATGAAATATTTAACAATGGTAATTTTCCTTACTCAAATTTGCTAAATTGTAGAGGAGCCGGAGCTGGAGGAGCAATTTAATGGGGAGGCAGAGTACAGGAGCCCTCCCAATCAGACATGCTGAGATTTAGTCTTAAGTTGGCCTTTTTCCGTTTTCGAGTGGAGGCAGATGGGTGCTGAAATGGTTTTGAGAGGAAAAGAATGACACAAGCCGAACATGGTCAAGTGAACGTGTCTTACAATCACCAAACCCTTCAGTCAGAGCCCACACACTCTGCATCTATTCATTTTAATGCCTTTATGGCTTTGCATCAGAGTATACTGTATGTTTTGCAGTGTATATGTGCTTTGTCTTTTATGTTTCTGAGAATAAGGTTCAACAAGAAGCTTTTTTGTTTTATTCTTTCAGGTTTCCATGTTCTTTGAAGTCATTATGTCCAGCATTATTGTCAGTGTGTGTGCTGAGTCTGCAGTTGCTTGGCTATGTGGCCCTGCTTTGACCCTGTAGGAGGCAGAGAAAGATGATTCGGAGCTCTCAGAGTTTATGCATCTTCCTGCGAGGAGCTGAAACTGCACATGGCAAAGGGTAGGCTCTATGTTAAGAGGATTACTAACATGAAAAAGGTAGCCGTCATTTAATTGAAGGCTTACCAGCAGCTGAAAAAAGAAAACAGTCAAACTGAAGGTATATCCCTGCCCGGAACATCCTGAAGGGACCACATTTGACAAAGTCTGCGTGTTTCTTCCCTTCCGCATCTCCTCCAGAAACGTACATCACGCTTTATCATGGAGTCTCAGCCTCTTAAAAACGTTTACACATTTGGGAATTTTTAATCGTGCCTTCAGCTTGTATTTTTCAAAAGCTGTGATCTGGCTGCCTTGGCCGAACCTTCTGCATGCAAGGCTGTGTCAGGGTTTGCTGCACACAATTTTGAATATGATAATGGTATTTTTTATATATATACACACTTAAGACCCCAAGTTTGAGGTCAGTAAAATAAAAATTTAAAAAAGACGTAAAAAAAAAAAGATATGATAAATTTCTAAACAATTAACATATTTATATTGCTAAACATATATTGTTTCAAATAAATGATGCTCTTTTCAAACTTTCTGGAGGATTGAGTGACACTGAAGACTGTAGTAATGATTGCTGAAAATTCAGCTTCACTATCATATGAATAAGTGGCATTTTAAAATATATTAGAATATAAATATACACTACCGTTCAAAAATTTGGGGTCAGTAAGATATTTAATGGTTTTTAAAGATGTTTCTTCTGCTCATCAAGGCTGCATTTATTAGATTAAAAATCCAGAAAAAAC
>JAUMHE010000067.1:11432399-11451522 GCA_032359235.1 Enteromius mattozi
CCGTGACCTCTTTCAGAAGCCCAAAGAAAGTAGTTTCACTTTCACAACAAAACACAGTGTCTCCAGAACATGGCGCTGACAAACACTACAGCGTGAATAATAGCTTTATAATAGCCTTCTTTCTTTGTGTAAACATTTGGCGGTGTTATGCAAATAAACCCACACAGTGACATAGACATGTGGGGGCGTGTTTAAACATTTTAGGGGGACATGGACGAGTCATAATTTTTTTAAAGAATATCTCTTTGGTTTTGAGACCTTAGTCTTTCCAACTTAAGGGATCTTATCTATGCAGCTCGTAACACTCCAAAGAGAAAGGAAAACTTAAAAATCGCATCATATGACCCCTTTAAGGTTCCTGTAGAAATCACCATTGTGCAAATGTTTGTACCCTTGCCAATTGCTTGTGCCAAAGACCTTAATAAGTGTCTGCTGGAATTTGTGCCTACTAAGGCACCTTACAACTTACAGCGGATGCTGGCAAAGCGCCCTGGTCATGATGCTGTCCCGCAGCTCAACCGGCCCCACTGCCCATTCATCACTCTCCATTCAGGACCTTGCGCCCTCCTGGCCCTTGCATTTTTACCATGCCATTAAAATGCTTGTCAGCTCATTCAAGGATAGAAAATTGTTGCAAACAAAAGGATCCAGAATTCGGCTTACACAAGGAGAAAAAGTGCCGCTTCAGACCGACTCGCTTCTGGGATCTGTGAGCATTCCAGCCACTAAATGCATGAATCTAAAGCTCTTAGGGATGCAGTGTAGATCCAAGGACACAGGCGCAGGAGAATGTGAACAATACAGCACGTCCATCTGAATGACCTTCAGTAATGGTCAGTCCTCTCAGCATGTCATCATATTGTTTTATGATGAGGGAATAAAATCAGCCCTGGTCAAGGATTCAGACTTGCATGCACATTCTTTCACAATGGCCCTCGTACACTCACATTCATGATGTATGTGCTCTTCGCAGGCCACGTTTAACACCTAAAATCCTCAGCTCAAATGAGTTTTCTGTGTTTTCAAGGATATAGCCTTTTCTTTTTTTTAAATCATCATTTTTATTATTTCTACTCATTTTTACCCATCATCCATATCCCCTATCAGACAAATGCTGCAGCAGCATCTTCCTAAATGGAGTGACTTCATATTTTAATTTAGTGTTTGCTGTTAAAAGTGGGTGCGAAGGAGAGAGTAAGAAGCAGGGGGAAAAGTAAAAAGGTGATGATTTGTGCCGATAAGTTCAAGCGCAGATCCGCGAGGTTAAAAGTTAAAGTAATTCATTACGGCAGATAGTGGTGTGATATTCTTCATTCTGACGCCCGGCACGAGCCGCCCAATCACGGCCATCGGCCTGGAATCCGGATGCAGAGATAATGGCAGAATTGATGGTCATATTTTACAGTGGGTCATGGCAGAGCAGAGTGTTGAACATTGTAATTACAAGTTTGGTGGAGGGGAGAGATGTGGAGAGAGGTGTGGGGGGAGTGAGAGGTCTTTGTCTGGCCTTAGACAAGCAGGCAGCTTAATTGAATGGTAACCTCTGGAAGTGTTGTGCTAACACAGCCGTGAGAGAAAGAGAGAGAGAGAGAGATGGGAAGTGCTGAGCATGGTTTTCGAGGTGCTCACTGTTCGCTTGTCTTGTGCTGCCCATGTGTCTGATAAAGCACTGGCCTGCTCTGCACATCAGCACTGCATGCACAAGACTCAATCTTGGTTGTTCATGCATTATATACATATTCATTGGACATAAATGTATAAACGTGTAGTTTATATCAAAATATTAATCAAATTGCATATTAAATCAGTCTTAAAATTTAATGCTACAGGAGACATTTTGAAGAACCTTGGCAAGCAAACAGTTAGCCATTGACTTTCCTTAGTATTGTATGGAAGTCAATGGCTACCAGCAACTGTTTGGTTACCAACAGTCATCTTCTGTGTTCAGCAAAATAGAGAAACTTATAAACATGAGGTTGAATGATCATGACAAAATTTACCACAACACTTTAGATTAGGGAACGCTATTCATTATTAACTAGTTGCTTATTAATATGCATATTATTAGAATATTGGCTGTTTATTAGTACATAATAATACCTTATCCTGCATGTCCATATTCTACATCCCTTAACCAAACCACATAAACATAACTATACAACAACTACTCTTATTTACAATAATAGTGAAAATGTGTTCCCTAATGTAATATGTTACAGTGTTACTGTTTTTTGTCGGTTAGATAGATAGATAGATAGATCTTACCAACCCCAAACCCACATATATATGCACATTATGAGAGTATTACTAATGAAAATGAATAATATAAAAGTACTGAATATACTTTTCCTCCTCCTCTCATATTTTTTTTTATACAGAGATGAATGGCAGTTCTTTTTTAAGTACTCTTGATGAAGACCAGAGTACTTCTCTTCTCCCTTATTTCTTCTCTTTCTTTAGACACCAGTGACCTTCTGCCCCTCTGCCTCATCAGACTGGATTCCACAAACAACGGCCTTCAATGTCCCCTCATCTCCCTCGTTCTGTCTCGTCGCTCACTCCTATTTTCTACTCTCAGTCGAGCTGAATGGATTGCAGACTCATCATAGCCCTCGTTTTAGAGTCTTCCTCTCTTTCATTTTCTTCATCTCCTGTCTCTCCATTTTTTCCCCTTTATCCCATAATCTATTTCTTTCTCTCTTGGACAGTTTCTTTTCCAATGTTCTGCCATAATAGCAGAAGGGAGAGCCTGCAGTTATAGCAACAGGGACAATTTAGTTCTGTATGGGATATTTCTATGTATGTGTGTGTGTGTGTTTGTGTCATGTACACATGCATAGACACTGTCCCAGCTCAGCACAAACACTTCACTGGTCTTGATGAGCCAATTTCATTTCATCTCCGGATACTCATTTCCCTTTAATGAAAAACACAACAATTACCTCAATGCTCTGAATAGCCCTCAGAATTGGTTGAGGTAATGATTTTTTATTTTTTTTAGGTAAGGCAGAGATGGACTCTGTCTTTTCCTTTCTTTAGTTTTATAAAGCACTGGTTAGGACAACTGGATTTAAACTTCAATATCATAGACAAAAGTATTCATTACTTAATTTAAAACCATAAAAGCAGCCCGGAGCTCGGTTCCCTGCTCATTCAATGCTACCTTGTAAATGAACAGTTTAACCCTACATAAGCAGCAGCTGTTATACATAAGTTATAAAAATGCAAATGCTGTAGAAAAAACAACTGAACATTTGAAATGTAATCAAAAATCAAACTTAAACTATGAACTTTTAATTATATTGGCTATATATATATATATATATGTATATATATACACTGTACATTAATAAATGAATTTTAATTAGTGATTACTCCAGTCTCCAGTATCAGATGATTAATATTTTATCAGTATTAAGTTGCAAACTGTTGTCCTGCTGATAATTTTTTCAGAATTCTTTGATAAATACAAAGTTGAAAAAGTGGTATCTATTTGAAATTGTATCATTATAAATGCTTTATTGTCTCTTTTGATCATGTTTCCTTGAATAAAATCAAATAAATACAAAAGAATAAACCTCTTTTTAATGTTAGCATAAAATTTGGCATTCATTTATAATCAACAATACTGTCACTTTGCCCCCCCTTTTTAGATTTTTGTTTTTTCGTAGCTGAGTTTGTTACTGTGCATTCTAGCATAACTTTTTTCATAAGAGATAAACACTGTGCTTCTTTTGAATTTGGCTCAAATATGGTATAATTATGAACAGCCTTTGCATTAGGATTGCACTTAATGACACCTTAAAGTGCTTCCTATGTTGTCAGGTCATAGAGATTTGAAATTGAGCAAATCATGCTGTCTTTTGTTTGTCATCTTAAGGTTTGCCAAAATAATCCATGACGTGGTTGCCATGGAAAGCAGATTTGTTGATGCCTCAGTCTTCGGTCTCGGCTGACCCTGCTAACCTGGCTGCAGGGCCCACGCTAATGTTTACCCAATACCCTCCTTTGTAATGCACAGCCACTTTGCATCACTGTAATGGACTGGAAGACCCTCTGACTTCAGTTTGACCTTTTCCTCTTGTAGGTATAGAAGCAGCCTTCTGAGGTGCTGAAGATTTGTCTTGTTTTTGTTTTTAGACTCAAAAGAATTTTAGCAGTCTTAGGCCGTCTTCAGTGGTTAAGCATAAATGACTCTTTTCATGAATATAGTAATAAGACCTGAAAGTTTCCTTTTTCAGAGTTAATATGTTGTTTTCTACTTCATATTAGGCTTGCAACCAAAACATGCAATGCAACAAACAATGCAACAAGTAAACATCAAAAATATAAATTAAAAAGCATCTAATAAAATGTAAAATAAAATACCAAACTGGAAACATTATTTTAAGTAATTTTTTACAAGTCTATATGCTGCAAAAATACACTACAAACATTAATACTGTTAAAATTTTGAATAACTCTTCTGTAACTCTTCTTCTAAATGTAATGAATTTTCAGCAGCATTACTCCAGTCTTCAATAATATGAATAATGTTGCTTAATATTGCTGATTCAACCTTGCCTGCACAGCACAATTATTTACATGTGTAAAATATACAGATCTGATTTACAATAAATACATAAAATATTTATTTAAAATATCCTAAATAAAATATTAAATAATATAAGATCTCAGACTGGGTAGCATATTTAGCCTAGATGAATCTCAAAATTAAATGATTAATTATTAAAAAAAAAAACCAAAACATTATTAATCACTCCAAATGAAATTAAAATTAAACATAAAAAAAAAAAAAAAAAAACAACAATAAAATAATACAGAAAATATGGCACACCACAGTGTGCCACATTCAAGGAATGTTTTCTAGTTTTTTTTCTCTCTCTTTCGTTTCTTATGCAGTTTGGACAGTGGTGTGATGGCGGCACACGAAAAGAGAATCAGTGTGTGTGTGTGTGTGTGTTTTGAGACAGTGTGTCAGATCACGCTTTAATGGCTTTTTAAACGGAGACAGCTAGGTGTCAAACATGCCACTGTTTAATTAATTTTGTTTGTCCTGTGCGGCTTTTGATAGTCACGGGCTGCCGGGTCTCCCCGTTGTGTAGAAAAGACAGAATGAAGGTAGAACTGTTGCGTACTGGGAATAGGCCTGTCTGCAGGGTCACGGCCCTCATAGTGCAGCAGAGTGAGAGTTCACGTCATGAAACTGACTCACATACATCAAATAATACATTTCATTCCAAAACATGAGAATGAAAAGCTGTACATATGCATCCTGAAGTGCGTATTTGTCCTTTATGTTGCAGCGCTGAATTGTTTGTTTGTGTGGTTGTAGCATGTTTGCACTCAGTGAATGCAGGTGCACTTTGTGTGTCTGTGTGTGTTTGCAAGCCACACTGCGTTCTGTTTGTGTGTGTTTTATGCGCTGTGTGGGTATTTGCATGAAGACAGAACAGACTACAAGATCTGGTTTCTCTGGCGCTGTTTGATTATTCATAGAAAATTGTATTGGGGGGCTTGTGAAAGTGGGGAGGGGAGGTGTGGGGTAAATAAATAATAAACAATCACAGCACCCCTCACTGCACACACCATGAGGAGCCAATCGCTGTGTCGGCCAAACGACTTGGAAATTGTGTGTAATGAGTAGGAAAAGATTAGACGCAGCTCTTGCTAGCCTGTAAATTGACATTAGTAAAAGAAAACTCTTTACCAGGCGGGCTCGGAGCGCTAAATTAGTCCATAAGAAGAGAGAGTAAAAGGAAATAAGCCTTAAAAAAGAAAATAAGGGAAAAACAAACAACCAAAAAAAAAAAAAAAGTGTGCAATTTAGGTGCAATGTGTCCTGGCTTGTCTTGATTTTACTTCCATCTTATTATGAAGTTATACGGCGTAATGCAAAATCAGATTAGCCGTGGAGAGGAGCAGATTGCTGTGTTGTTTTGGCATGGTGTTATTGGTGAGGGCCGCCTCAGTCTGTGACCCAAACGGAGGAGAAGTCATGCATGAAATGCAGTGGAAATGAACACCCAGGTCCCTGCATGGCTCTGCTGCGGCGAGTGCATTAAACCACCGCTGCACAGGTGCTCTGCTCACAGAGTCACGGTGCATTGACTTCCTCTCCTATTGTTTTCTATATTCTGTGACTGAATGAAAGCATTTCATTCAGATACAGTAAGCTCTGTTTCAAAACCTAGTGAAGTGCTTTGCTGTCTGCTGCCTACATAGGCAGCATTATTAAAATGTAATCTCATAACTGAATGATTTGGATCACTCTAAATCAGGAAAAGCACACAGGAACTTCAACTCAGAATTGGTTCCAATTAAATTTGGAATTAGCGTGTATTGTAATTCATTTTTTACTCATTACACAGCAATGGTTTTTAATGTTTTTGATCTCTTATGCTCACTACAGCTGCACTTATTTGCTCAAAAATACAGTAGAAAAGTAATATTCTGGAATATTATTAAAATTCAAAATAACTATTTTCTATTTTAGTGCACTCTACATATATATATTATATGGAATTTATTTCTGTAAAGCCAAAGCTAAATCTTTTAGCAGCAATACTACAGCTCAATACTAAAGCTATTATAGTTTCCTTCAGAAATCATTCTAATACGGATTTGGTGCCAGTTTTTTCTTATTATCAGTGTTGACATTTTTTTTTGTGCAAACTATAATACTTTGTTCAGGATTAATTGATAAATATAGGAAGTAAAAATAAACTATTTTAACTCATTTACTTCATTCATTAAAACATACGAATAAAAAATATAGTCCTTCAGCTTGTTTAAAATTAGCATTCCTAGGACAGACCTGTAGATTCATATTTTGTCATTTCTGATGATGTCACAATTTTAGTATTAAGTGTATGTGGACTTTCTGAAGGAAATATGTCATGTATATTGTCAAAGTTATGCAGTATGTACTGTGTGTGTGTGTGTGTGTGTGAGTTTGTGTCTGTATATATACATATATATATATACACGTTAAATTAAATATTACTGTATATGAAGGCAGGAAAGACTGTAACGGGATGCTAGTCAGTCCACTATAAAGTATATATATTAAAAGAAATAAAAAATAAAGTTCATATTTAAAATTTATGAAATTAGACATTTATTATTGCATCATCATACTTTCTAAAAATCATGAGAGCAAATATTGACTTTACTATTTCAGTCACTTCTTCTAGCTTTAGTGTAAAGACAGCCTAAAATGCAATTATTTAATTTTAAAATTCTTAATTTCATAATGTCCATTAGACCATTCCTGGTATAGAAACAATAAGGTTTCGAAAGGGTTAACATGTGCCATTTCGTGTGGGTGGACTGTGCGAGAGAAATTGTGTGTAAAATGTTGAAGATTTGAGCTGCATGTACGTGAGGAGGAACAAGGCCCCAGGGCAGACGCTTTGCTACAGTCATTACCGTTTCCACACTGGGCTCCGCCGTTACTGAAAATTTCTGTTTGCTTTAATCTCTTGAAAGCGACTATGCCAGCAGCAACTCTGGTAATGAATGCTATGACAGACTATGTGAGGCCGAGGCTTCTCACAGTGCAAGAAGTAGACACAAGCAGCGAAGATGGTCAAAAACTCCCTCCCTTCACCATTTTCTTCCTCATTCTAAAGGGCAGTGTTGTGGGACTGCTGAAAAGGGTTCATGTTTTCCAGAGCAGTCGAAGGAGTAAACATCCACTGATCCCAGAGTCCCGTCACCACCCACAGCAATTCTTGTATCTAGGCAGTCGGAATAATGACAGTTTTCATAATGGCGATAATAGCAGACGATTACAAAAGATAGAGGAGGAAAAACACGGGGTTGGAATGGGAAGGGGGGCCAGAGAGAGTATAGATTTCACTTTTGTCGTGCAACACAAAGGATTGCATAATTTGGACCCTTTTCTTCCTCTCTCCATTTACCTCCATCTCTCCTTTCTCCCCCGTTTTCTCTCTCTTGCAACCCTCCCCAACTCTTTCTGGCTAATTTAAAATTTGTCAAACCAGGGCGTCTTCTGGATCGCTGGCCTTTGATATTTTGCGCACTCCATTTGCTACAAACAAGCCGCAGGCCCTGGTTCCTGCTGACTGCTGCAGAAGAGCGTCGACTCCATTTATCTTGCCCCGGCCGCTGAATGCTTACTCATTAGAGAGGGCCTCACCAGGTTAACCCTCCCATCTCCAACAGCATCCCGCTAGCATCTCCCCCAACAAACACTATCATTATGAAGACACATACACACACACACATGCACACAAACAGTCCACTGGTAAACACACTCCTAGAGGCAAGCAAAGGTCTCTAAATGGACATGCTACGACTTATTTAGATTAGTTCAGCGGTGCTCAACGTGCCACTGAGAGTCGAACTGAGAAGCTCTGTTGAGGATACTAGCTGTTTGTGTTAATGGCAGGTAATGTTTTCGCTGAAGTTGAGTATGTGTTTGTCCTTGGTAAATAACAACGGTTTACTTTTGTATTATTAAATTGCAAAACCATTTTTTTCTAACAGTAAATGTTTTGAATTTTAAAGACATTGCAATACTTTAAACTTTACTTTAAAGTGCAACACTATTAACAATCCAGCATTTATTAATCTTAATCTTAAATACAACCCTAATACAATGTTTCTGTTAAAATTAAGCTCATGCATTGTGAACTAACAAACATACAATGTGATAAAATACATCATTCAAATAAACATTAACAAAGACTGATATGTTGATTATTGCTAGTTCATCTTCAGCAAATGCATTAACTGTGTTAACAAATGGGACCTTCTGTTAAATATTGACTTCTGTAATGTGACATTTTTGAGTGAAACCTCAGGATTTGATTGGATCAGGGACCCAGTTGATGGTGGCTGTGAAGGTCAAATACAACGCTGTAGAAATGTAAGCAGCATCTATTGAATTCACTATGGTTCTTTAATATCAAAGTCATATGAATAGTTTAAATGAATGAGTGATGTAACTTATTAAAAAAATGTAATTTAAATGTATTTGAATTACATTTATTTCATGCTCAGTACACTACAAATCAATTTTCATATTTATATACTTAATAAAATGCATGCAATTGTGCTTTTAGTATACTAAACTGGTACGTATACTTAGTCGGCTAAATTGTAACAAATAATTTTGTACTTAATGCACTTTAATTGTACAGAAGTGTGGAAGTCCAATTAAAGACTTAGTATATTTGATTGTGCTAAAGTGGAACTATTGCAAATATTTTGCATTTAAAGGGCAATTTTACACCTTCATTAACCTGACATTAACATGCATTTTAGGCTTATTAATAAGAAATATATATTGTGCAGGAGTAATACTCCAAATAAAATATAATTAAACTTTTTATATCAGTAGGGCTAGAGTTATCTGTCAGTAAATATGTTAATAGATTTGAACTATACTCAGTATGAAATAAGTATATTACTTTTTACTAGGGTGTATATATATATATATATATTTATTTATTTTTTGCTGACAGGTATTGAAGTGTCATGTAAAACTAAACTAGGAGTAGTGTTTTTATTTCACATTCTCTTCAAAAACAGCACTCTGACCTATCTATTTATTATTCACAACATCTTCTATATTCATATTCATACGAATTGATGCAAAGAATTTGAGTGCTTTGCTAAAAAAAAAAAAGGATTCTGAAAATTTTCATTATTATTAAATCTTCCTTATTATTATTCCTACATTACTGTCCTATCTTACTTTAAACTAGCAGGTACTGATGTTAATTAACTAGATCAGAACATTTATTTAGAAAGAAAAAAAAAATATTTTATTTGAATGTACTGACAGGTATTGATGCATCATGTAAAACTAGGCTAGGAATAGTGTTATTTTTATTTAATGTATCTTCAAAGCAGTAATTCAACTTGATTATCCATTAGTATTTCTCAACATCTTTTGTATTTATATTAATTAATGCAAAGAGTTTATAAGCACTTTGTAGAATGTTAATAGAAAAATATATTTGTATGCAATTCTGCGTACACAGTATTGTATGCGACAATATCTTTGTGTGTGTGTGTGGCTTGAACTGGCTCATCTCCTCCCTGTGGTGTCTGTAACCCTTTAGAGGCCCTTCCCCGGGGAAACGTGTCAATCTCGTCGTCCGCAGATCAATCAGCGGCTGATTATGCTCTTCATTCTCCAGCAATTGATTTTATTCTCAGCTGAAAATAGGCATCTGCTGTCAGGCCTGTGTGTACGGCAGACTGTGTGCGGGCTGACGGATTGCTTTTGACAGAGATCAATCTCACAGCTGATGGGCCAGGGATTCTGGGAGCTGACAGCCTGCTCCGCATAACAGCGAGGAGGCTCATCGACACCATTGCTGATAGCAAACATACACGCACACTATTACTGATAGTACACTTTTTCTCTTTCCCCTTCTTTTTCCTCACCATCCCTATCTCGCACACATGCTTTTGCAATGTCTGAATTTAGTACACACAGTCTAAAATTGTTGACAAAACTGGCCCACAGAAAGTGAGAGACATTGTAACAGTATGGCTGTGTGTTTCTGGCTCCTCTGGGCCCCGGCGGGGCAACATGAAGGACTGCCTCAAACTAGAAGATCTCCCCAATGAAGGGCCCTCTTCCTGCCTCCTAATTCATAATTATTTCAAGTGATCCTCAGGCCTTAGGTCATTTAAGTAATTACTGAGGCGATTAGATACTTAAAGGGCATTTAAGTATCTAACATGCCACAAACCCAAGGGGAGTGTTTGGTTGGACGAACATGGGTTAGCCAATATAGCAGTGCTGGAGTGGCATCTCAACACCTTTAGGGTTCGTAACAAGACACCAAATTTGAATTTAATTATTTTTATTCCAATCTGATTCCAGCCTCAAATGAGTCTTGGGGACTTTTTGTTGAGTTATTTTTATTATTAACCAATTTTTGCTATCTTTTTTGGCACATTTAGTCACCACAATATATATAAAACCTCACCCTACACACAAACACACACCTTTTACCTTTTTAGGTCATCCAAAAATGAAACCTTTTTCATCAAATACTCACCCTCATGTCGTTCTAAACCTGTATAAGTTTCTTATGTTGAACACAAAAGAAGATATGTTAAAGAATGCTGGTAATCAAAGAGTTGATGCTTCCCACTGACTTTCCTTACTATGGAAGGCAGTGGAGACCAACAACTGTTTGGTTATTTAAAATTCTTCAAAACATTCTTTCGTGTTCAACATAAGAAAGAAATGTATACATTTTGTTTTGAAGAACCAAAGAGTTGTTGGTCCCCGCAGACTTCTGTAGTCAATAGGGACATAAACTGTTTGATTACCAGCATTCTTCAATATATCATCTTTTATGTTCACAGAAAAACTAATATAAGTTTGGATGACATGAGGGTGAGTATATGAAAACAAAATTTCCATTTTTGGGTGAACTATCCCTTTAAGTGTGTCTTCTTGTACCTCTTGGGAGGAGCAAGCAATCTTTACAGCTGAGTCTCTGTAAACTGAGCAGAAAATAGACATTGACATATCTGTAAAAATCGTCTCAATTGCTGACTGAGCAGGCAGACGGGCTTGTTCGGTCAGACTTGCCTGATGAACCATCATTGGAGTGATCAGGCTATGATCACACAGTATGTATGCCGATGTCTGTGTCAATATCTAGTCAATATCAAACAGCCTCTTAGCTTACATCCTCTGCATTAGATGTGATAATAGAACCTGTTGCTGTATGACTGTGAATCCTACATGCCTCTTTCATGATGTATTTTCCATTTAGGATAGAATGGAGAATAACTCCTAAATTCCAATTTAACATCTGATTTTGAATTTAGTTTTAATATGTAGCAAACATGATGCAATATTGCAGTTCAACTGTTCGCGGAATACATTACCTTTCATTAAAATGCATTCGAATTGTAATTCTATGGCCAATTCAAATCAAATTCTGAATGGAGTTCACTTTTAAACTGTTATGAATTTTCGAAAATGACCTTTCATGTAGTGTGTAACCCAGCTCTAAGTGAATGAAAATAGTTTAAAATTTGAAAGTGCACCATGTATAAAGTTATTGTCTCTCAAAAGAAAGAGTTGACTCTGAATTATTGAAGCGAGTTTTTAAAACGAATCCCAAGCCGATTCATGTTGACGTCAAAATAAAACATTAGCATTATTGCTTGCCCACTTGTTGGTCTGTTGGCGTTGGTCTGAATGAAAATGCAGATTCATTCTTTGCCACTAGGTGCCACTTTTGGAGCGGTAAAATAATTGTTTCCATGGAAAAAATATACACTCAGCACTGCTCTCACAAACGCTTCTTTATGAGGCATTACAGGAATTTGGGGTTTGGAAAAATGAATCATTGAGTGAATTGTCGTTGAGCAAGTAAGGTAAAAAATAATTGCCTATTATAAGACAATAAAAGTGTTTTATCAACCTGTTGATGGGAACTCCCAAAAAAACTAATTTACCTTTCATAACCCACTTTAAATTTTGCCCAACCCTGGTTTTCTCTAGCCTCTCCTGAACATTACATTCCAGTATTTTTCATCCCTCTACTGTAAGTTGGTTATGACTTTAGCTCACTAAACTCAACACTTTCAAAGTGCGTATTTATGGGACTGTGTGCATGGAGCATAGCTTAAAATACTCTGTTAAAAACTTCTGTTAAAGAAGCTGGTGAATAGCTTGTAAGGTGTATTTTTCCTGTAAACCGTGGTTCAGGACCTGTCACTGAGAACGCATCATGCAATTCCTGCTCCTCGGCAAACTCTGAACCTCCCAACCGCGTGCGCACTAGTGAAGCCTTTTAATTATCTCCTGATTACCTGTTATATCACCTTAGCTAATGGAGAGCGCACCCCAGGGGAGACATCCAATCAAACTCTCATCACACACAATGGGCTTCTTCAGATGAGAGAAGTATTTTAGTCATCTGAGAGATTAGCGCTGGAAATATCCATCTATTTATTCATTCATATACCAAATTACAGACCCCCCCTCCCGTCTGCGCACATCGAGCCCTTTTACTCTCTGATTGATCAGAGTGATAGGGATACATCGCCTGCCCGAAGCAATAGAGATCTCGCTAGAGACCAGCCTATAGATGGGTATCTTGAGTGAAAATGGATGTCTGGGCGAGTGAGGATGTTGTACCTCCATCCATCACAGAGACTTGAACGATACTGGACTCAAACCTTGGCTTCTGCAAAGCTGGTGCAAACTAGTTAACCAAGTGTGTTTTGTTCATCTGGTTTTGGTTTTCTGTGTCTGCATGCAGGGAGAAACTGTTCTGATTTTTTTCTTTGCTCCCTCAATCATCTTAAAGGAGCGTTAAATCTGCTTTGCACTCTTCTTTTTTGGAAGAGTAAGAAGTGGGAGCAACACAGATTGACCTGAATATGTTGCAGAGGAGCGGAGAGGCTGGCATGAAAACACTATTGCTGAACTGCAAGGAGGTGGAGATGAGGACAATGCAAGTGTTACATAAACAGATGTGCTTATAGATCCAAACTGTATTCAGTGTAAAATACTGCAACGTTTTCATAGTAGCTTTTTATAGTGTAGAATCTTACCTTGATGTCAGAGCATTTTCTTGCAACTCATCAAATGGCTGCAAAAACTAAATATTTGCTGCATTGTGGGATAATAGCAGCCCAGTCTCACGGCAATTCGTACATATTTTACGAGGTGGCTAATTCATACAAATTCATATGATTTTTGCTAAATTGTACATATTTTACGAGTTGCCAAATCGTATGAATTTGTACAAATGACCTACACCTAACCCCGCCCCTAAACCTACCCGTCACGGGGGTTTAGACAAATCATACAAAATCGCACGAGTGAGGTCGTACGAATTAATACGTACGAATTGGCTGTGAGACTGTGTTGGATAATAGTGCAAATAGTTGTGTTTCACAATTATAGTGATTCAAACTTTCACGTATAGCCTATTTACGTTTCTTTCTATTACTTCTCTGTCTATATATTATAATAGTGTGTTCTCCAGAGGTCGCATTTGTCAACAATCACCAAGTCTTTAATAGTGAGTCCTTGAATTGTTCACTCAAGCTATTTGTTCAAAAATACAGATTCATTCTGGAGCACCAGTTCCACTTCTGTGCATTTTCTGTGCAACATTTGATCCTGCTTTGGCTTTATTAGGAAACATTTTCATTGACTTGCCTAAAAGAGACAAACTGGATGTAAAATGAAAGTTACTTAATATTTTCTCACTGATAATCGAAATGTTATTATAGCAATTTTACATCTGAATACCTGCGTTAAAGTATTGATATACTATATGCACACTTTACATTACTGTCTTTACAGTATACAGTAGCTGCAGTATTATGTAAATTGGGAAATGTAAATTATGTTCCCTTTAAAACAGCTTTCTTAATTAATGTGTGAAATAAGCCATTGCTTTCAAATTACACCAAGAGTAAGCAGTTGCCCCTATAAGACCTCTCTCCTTCTCTCTGAGAGTCTGCTCTGCCCAAGGCACCCTATCCCGTCTGTCTCTGAGCATCTCGGCTCCAGCAGGCTTCAGATGCTGATGCCCACCAGCCCCTAACACCATGCCCTTAGGCTGCAGATCTGTAGGCCCACCCCCTATGGAGGTGTAGATGAATGACTGATGGATTTGACACCTCAAATGAACTCCGGCTACTCCTCCCCCCAGGTGTCCCACCCCAGGGGCCTCAGTAGGGCAGAACCCAACCTGACTAGGTCCACCCCACTTGTCTGTCAGCAAAAAAGCTCCTTTTCCTCGGTACCAGCTTTCGCTTTGGGAGCGGTGACTGGCAGCGTGGTAATGAAAGCACAAATAAAGCGGCGTGCTGAGATGATAGAAGCGTCCCCAGCACTCCAGACTCGCCTTCAAATGGGAGCTGCGCTAGAAAGTAGATATGAGGGGAGGAGGGGAGAATAGGGGAAAAAAGGGAGGGAGAGAGAGAGAGAAGCCCTGGAGTGGAGCCAAGTTCCCAAGGTAGTGTACAAGTATCTTTAGAAGCCGGCGTCTTGTTAGCTAATACATTACACCAATCACGGCGAGCTATCTTAAGCTACAATTAATCTGCACCCTGGCATGCACTGATAGGACAGCAACATGCTGTTTCTTAATTAAAAGCAAACGGATTAAAAATGATTAATAACGGTATTAAATATTCTCATGGACTACAAGCATGGGGAATCTGCCTTTCTTATGCGGGCTTAAAACGAAGAAGTCATTAACGCTCTCACAATCTTCATAAGCCAGAGCTTTACTTTGTTTGGGATCAAAAGTTGCTTACCTCATGCATATGCATTTCTCTATCACAGCGAGTCAAAAAGGCATCGGTGTGGCGTTTGGTGGCTGTGGAACTTGTTGACTTTTGATATGGACATTTTTCGTGTTTCTTTTAGAACCCGTCTGCTTCATTAACCTGCTCCTCACCAGGTGCCCCGCTCGCCGGCGGGAGGTGCGTGAGGGATGTGTGTATCTGTGCGTGTCCACGCTGTCATGTGTTCGCGTGTCTATTCCTGTCTGTCTGTGGATGCTGCTGTACACAAAGATGTAGCGTTCTGCAAATTAGGTTTAATAAAATGACACAGACATTAAGCATATACTGTGTGTATCAGTGATAGGCTTTCACAAATGTGTTTAATGAAATTGGACCACTGAAAATGGGCTTTGAAAAAAATATAATAACTGCAGACTGAATATTAATAAACTCTTATGACTCATAGGAAATCCACAAAATTATGAAAATGTAATGATTTTACACTCATTTTGCACCCTTTCAATGCTGGACTGGAAGTTAAAATGCCAAGCAATGTCTGATGCTCCTTTCAGTTTGTGTAGCTATAGCTGGGGTCTGAGAGATCGCAGCACTTTTAATAAAAATGTATTTCACATTGAAGAATAAGGCTGATGATTGCTGACACTTCTTTATTGTACAAGAACTGATTTTAAAGCAAATTTAAACTTGATAATTCATGTTCTTCATGAAAAATGTTACACTAGCTACTTCATACTTCATGCTTCATAGAAACTATGAAATGTGATATTAAAAAATTTGATTGTTTGATGATTAATTTTTTAAAGAGTTTTCCAGACTTCTTATTTAGCTTTACTTTTAGTGTTTTTTGAGTGACAAAGCTAATATGCTAACTAGTATCCTTTAAAAGTATTTAATGGAATTCAAATGTAGTGTTATTGCAATCTAGTGGTATTTGCATGTTTAATTTAATTTTAATGCAGGCAGGTTGTAAAGTTTTATAATAGAACTTTTAAAATAAATTTTAAATATAAATAAAGATAAATACTATGTAAAGATAAATATTATCTTTTTTGATGGCTTTGCAGTGATGAACCATATTTTTTTTTATTTTTTTTTTTAATAGTTTTATTTTTAGTTTAGTCTCAGTTTTACCCAGATATGTTATCTCTATTCTGGATTTTGTTTTGATTTCGACGTGAGAACAATATTACAATTTAGGCAACATAAGGTTTTTTGGGGTTTTTTTTGTGACCACAAAAATAATCTGTGTAAATTTTAACAAAATTTGAGGGTTAATGTGTTTTGATCCTGTTGATAATAAGACAGTATATGTGGGTGTTTGTTTGTTTGTGTGATTGTACTATGTGTGTGTGTGTGTGTGTGTGTGTGTGTAGACATGCAAATAATTCCCAGGTGGCTGATTGGGGAAAGGAACGAAGAATTATGAACAAGCTGATTTTATTGTCATCTCTGTACCGGGAGTTATTTTCACTCGGGTGCCAAATAGAAACAGGTAGCAGACGGTCATGACAGAATTCTGTTTAGAAACCAATTACCCGAGTGCTTTTCAAATTGATTTCATTTTGTGGCACCCATGTGCTGCGGCGGCCGTCCGTTCGAGCCTCTCTTCCCCTCTCAGTGTCCCTCAGGATTCCTCATCTAAGTGGCCGTGTTCCTATCAGCCGCAATGTAGTCTGTAAGGAAAGTAAAGGTGAGAAAAGAGAGGAGGCAATGAATTATAAGGAAGTTTGAAATCATAAAGGAGGGGGGCGGGAAGAGAAGGAGGCATTCATGCGTTCACTCCTTCACAGCTTGTTCTCTCTTCAATGCCAGTCATCAATCATCTGCAGATTAATGATGGACACACATGAACGGGGGGCTGCGGCTGGAAGGCGTGTTCAGACGTGTGTGTGAGGAGACAGAGGGGTTCTTAATGAAAGCAGCTTCATGCGTGGCCTGGCTGGAGTGGAGGAATAGCATGCCCAAGCATGTCCAGTGTGGATCTGGACCAGCATTTTCAGGTCCATTATTGGACATTTGGACATATTGCTGTCTATGTAGTTTCTCTCTCAGGTGTTGCCCAGACTCAGATCTCCTTCTTACTTTGCATCTCACACACTAACATTTGATGCTCAGGTGACATTGAGAACTTCATGTCAGCAGTACATGAAGGAACTAATATGGACCTCCACACTAGATTTTATTTATTTTTTGCTGCTAATTATCTTTCAAATGAGCCAAAGCAACGTAATTGATAAACACTTTATATTAATTTATTGAGTTCAGTCCACTTAAATGTGTAAAATCAAAGTTTATTTAAATAGTGTTGGGATCACACATATCAATTATGTTGAATTACTTAAAACTAAAATGATGGATTTTTATTTGCATAAGACTGAATTGGGAGAATAAATGTTGTTTATGCATACGCTTTGAGTAAAGGCAAAGACCTAGAGTTTTCAGTTATTTTGGACATTGTGGTTATGATTGTTCTGAAGAATACAACTTGTGGTTGGTTTTAGGTTGACTATTGTGGGTTTTTTTTGTTGTTGTTGTTTTGCTTCATCCAGCTGACATAGCTGTGGTAATGTTAGTTTTATAAAATGTGATTTAGAAAATGTTTGTCTAAAATTAAAGGAATAGTTCACCCAAAAATTTAAAGTATTTTTTATAAAAAACCAAGAGATCAGGGGAGTGAGCTTTATCTGCACATCACCTTCCAGCTGGCCTCCTTTACACAGAGACAGCAACAGGACTGACCATGTTCAAGGCCAAGAAATGTTGTAAGAACGTCTTTAAAATAGTCCGTGTGACATCAGTGGTTCAACCGCAGTTTTATGAAGCTACGAGAATATACACATGCCTGTGCATTCCTCTGCTTGCAGACAGCGCAGAATATCTGGGTTCTATATCAGAATGCCAACTAATGCGTCAGCAGCATCACTCATGTGTCGTGAACGTGTGTCAACTCACATGGACGAGAAGACCATGTTGAATAAAGTAATTTGTGTTTTCTTTGTGCACAACAAGTATTCTTATAGCTTCATAAAATTAAGGTTGAACAACAGATCACACGAGTCACATGGGCTATTTTATGTCCTTACTACCTTTCTGGGCCTTGAATGTGGTAGTTGCATTGCTGTCAGTGCAGTCAGAAAGCTCTCAGATTTCATCAAAATATCTTCATTAGAATTTGCATCTTTAGGTCAATAATTTTTTGACATGGTAAAATAAATCAAACTGAGCTGAGAACTGTAATTTTATTGGTAACTTAAAGTCAGAATATTGGCAAAAAGGTTTGATAAACGAACACATAAACAGCAAGATGATATTACGTCTGGGATGATAAATTGTTGCAAAATCGATTCATGCACTTTAGAAACCCTCCACCTTCCCCAGCTCCACCTTTATTTGTTATGGGGTGATGATGTATGCTCTGAGGGTTATTTCATATATGTTATACATGCAGCAGAAGTATTTCTCACATGCTCACAGCGGCATGTTTTGGATGTATTGGCAGTAGCAAGTCTCTGTGCAGCAGCATAGCAGATCTATTCCGCCAAGACCAGATACATTAACATTGTCATGCATTGACATGCCAATCCCTCCGAGAGCTGTCATGACAGAAAGATATTAACTCCCAGATTAGGCTGCAACTGAAATTGAACCATTTTAGGTTTTGAGCTCTGAAATACTGGGTAACCTATGATGTTCTTCTTGCCATTTTGCGACTTTTCATGATCATGAACATACCTGCAAAATGTTGACACATTTACAAGTTGTAAAATATGCATACAACATTTCAATCAAGTTAGATTTTTTTAATTAACATGTTTGATGTTTTGTGATGTCAGTTTAT
>JAUMHE010000067.1:11459006-11500287 GCA_032359235.1 Enteromius mattozi
CCTTGTGCAGACAATAATCTCACTGCATTATTACAATTAATGACAAATATAATGTTTGGAAATGTAAACTGATATTTACAACTAACATTCTACCGCAAAAGATAGAAATAACCGACTTAAAACCATTTTTCGTTGGTGAAAATACTAGTGGCCTAAGACTTTTGCACAGTACTGTATGTATGTAATATATATATATATATATATATATATAAACATGTATGTATAATATGTGTGTGGTGTGTGTATGTACTGTATGTGTATATGTATGTGTATGTGCATATATATAAATCCATCCATCTATCCAATATAACAATATTAATAATTGATAGATATATAATATTTAATGTAATAATATATGTAATCTATATTTTAATAAACTATGTGTGCATTTTGTGTATTACTGTGTCTGTGTGCTGGCTCTGCGTTTACTGTGGAAGTCGTGTGTCTCTGGTAGTGTCTCTAGCGCCGCGTCTGGCGGACATCGCGGCGGTCGGTCATGTCACAGCTGCCTTGGACGAGCCAAGTCAGGTCACAGCCGACCCTCAAGTACCAAGTCAAAATGCCTTTGATCTTTACAAGCCAAGCCACAGTCAATCATCACAAATCAAGTCAAGTCGCCACTGATGTTCGGGAACAGGTCCATCCACAGCAGATCCTCAATAGTTAAGTACTCTATTCACAAATTTCCACTATTCAAGTCAAGTTGTTGTAGAATCGCACAAGTCAAGCCAAAATGTGTTGATTTTCACCTGTCAGATCCAGTCATCTTTGATCATCACCTCACCGTGAATCTGCTTGACTTACATCACACCATTGCCACTCTGCCAGAGCCTGACCGTCCAGAGCCACGCCATGTCTCGCCTGACCGTCCAGAGCCACGCCACGACTCGTCTGATCTCCCTAAGTTACATCATATCTCGCCTGAGCCACGCCACGTCTCATCTTTTCAGCCAGAGCCATGTTATATCTGCTCCGATCGGCCAGAGTCACAGAACGTCTCCTCGGTCTATCCGGAGCCATTGCACAAAATAGCCACCAACCCAGAACCACAGCCACGGTATAAGAGGGCCACCGACCCCGAGCCACTGCACAAGATGGCTGCCACACCCGAATCTTCAGCCAAAGCGGAACTCAAGACCCAGTTTAAAGCCACCCCGGATGCAACGGCAGTGAACCCCAGCATCGTGGGTGAATGCACATGGAGACACCAGTGCCTTACCAGGGCATATGAGACGGGTGTCCAGATTGGCGGACCCCCCATTGTTGTCAGTGAGGGCAGCCAGTCTCCCCAGGGTCCTAGCGCAGGCCATCACAGAGACTGTGCCTCTCTCCTTAGTGCTCCCAGTCATGGCAGTCACCATTTTGAGTGTGTGGGTTGCACACTGCCGTCCCACGACTTCGCCGGTTCCCAAGTCTTCCCCAGAACCACTTGAGGTGTCGGCCGATTCTGTAGGTCCTCTGGAGGCACCGCCGGTGACTGCACCATCCCCAGAGGTTGCGGCTGTCATAGAGTCCCTGGAGGTTCCGCCGGTGGCTGCACAACCCCCAGGACTCTCCGTTTGCACCATGGAACCCTCACCTCGCCCTGCTATGGCTATGGAAGCCGCCCATGAACTCTTAGCTTGCCTTGTTCACCCTGTTACGGCTACGCAAGCCCTGGAACTCCTGTCTGGCCTAACTCCAGCCTTGGGGACCGCCCATGAGCTCTTGCCTGACTCTGCCATGGCCAGAGGGGCTGTCACTGAACTCTCGTCATGCCTAGACCTGGCCACGGAGGCCATTGAACCTTTGTACTGCCCTGCCCTGCCACTGCTCCTCCCTGGAGGGCGTCTTTGTCGTCTGCTTCACCCTGGAAGGCGTCTTTGCCGGCTGCTCCGCTCTGGAGGGTGTCTGTCCCACTGGCTCCACCCTGGAGGGCATCTGTGCCATCTGCGCCGCCCTGAAGGGTTTCTGTCCCCCCTGCGTCATCTGTCTTGCCCTGGAGGACGTCTCTGCCGTCTGCGCCACCCTGGAGGGCGTCTGTGCCATCTGCTCAGCCCTGGCGGTTCTCGGTTCTGCCCACACTGCCAAGGCCCCCTGGATTGGCTCTACTGTGGCTCCCTGGTCTGCCCGCACCGCCATGGCTCTCTGCTCTGCCCGCACTGCCGTGGTCCCTTTTGCCACTATCTCTGCTCCATGGTCCACGCATGCCTTTGCTCTATGCATTCTGTCCGGTTCCACTCCTACAGGGACCTGGCCCTCCGTCCCTCCCCGTTTGCTCTACCTCACTCCCTCTGGAAGCCACTCCTTGGGAGGGGCTCTTTTACGATCACCAGCCAGGGGTGCCCTCAAGCTCCACTAGAGGGCACTTCACCTCGGACAGTTATGTGTGTTACCCTGTCTGTGTTTCTGCATTGTAATCCAAGGACTCTTATTATGAAGTGTGTTCCTCACTGTTTCAGTGTTTCCCCTGTTCAGTCTCTTCCCCCTTGTTAGCTCCCATAGCGATTAATCAGCTCCACCTCCTTGTTAACCCTTTAAAAGTTGTTTGTGTTCATCAGTCAAACTGCCGAGTATTAAGGTTTCCTTATACAAAGCGTTCCCGTGTCCTAGTTGTCTTGTTTACCATGTGTTTTCCCGTGTACCGACCTAGCCTTGCCTTTTGGATTATTGCTCTGTTTTGCCCCTCTGGATACTGTTTGCTCCTCGATCGACCCACACATTCTTTCAGGACTCTTCTTGTGTTTTGCCTCTATCATCCCTGTTCGCCACTATTGACCCATCCTGTATGACCACGTCTGTTAATAAAAGCCTGCTTTTGGGTCCGGACGTCTTTGTCCCCTTCGTTACACACACACACATACACACACAGTATATACTATTAATAATATATAATTGTTTAAAAATGTATCACAGTTATTCTGTCACTTTATAGTGAATGTGTGTAATACACACACACACTTTTAAAAAATAAAGATTATTTAAATATGCTTTACACAAAAATAATATTTACTATATACAATCCTTCTCCTTAAGTGTCATGTTTAAGCCAGTGTGATACTTTACATTCATTTGTAATTTTTTGTGAAATTTATTTTTCCAACACTTTTTTTCAGTACTTACATCAAAATTTCACTTGCACAATATAAAAAAATCAATCATGGATATGTGCATGTGTGTGTTTATGACACACACATAGTGTGTCCTTGGCTGCTGAGGTATGATTTATGACACACATGAGGACTTGCTGACTGAAATGCTCTCAAGAGTGGTGACACAGCAGGTAGACCCGCTCACACACACACATACACACACAATAGCATATTTAGTCCATCCCTAATACATGACTAACCCATCAGCCTTCAACCGATAGGAAATAAGCACCTCCCTCCACAAGATTTCTTGAGCGAGGGTATGTCACCCCGTGAAGGACAAAATTGCAGTGCCCTGAGCCCGTGCACCCAGCCACTGCAAAGCCATCTTTCATGCAGACCCCCTTCCCATCTTGAATAGCACCTGAACATTCACCCTGGTCCAGCTTCAGCTCAAAGGTCTTGTTTGAGGGGTGACAGGTGCAAATCCTGGGAGGCTGTGCCCTTGAGCAAGGTGCTTATATCCAGATTTAAGCAGCGTTACATCTCAGTTCAGTGAGCTGAATTACTGAAAATGGTCCCTGTACACAAAGACATTATATAAATAGTAAATTGTTTGCTTTATTAAATGTGTTTATGTTCAGAATGGATCTCCTAAACAGACAGTCATTGGATATAGTCTCTTAGCATCTCTTCTGTCTGTGTGAAGAAAATGATCTGAAAATAATAATTAAAAAAAAAATAAATATATATATATATATATATATATATATTAAGCCACCTGCAAATACTTCTATTCTGAAACGAATCGGCAGCTTACGCCGAGCTGATACATCCAGCGGGAGCAAATTATAGTTGGGATTAGGATTGGAACGAATAACCCAGTGTTTTATCAGTGGGCCCATGTTCCAGTGCCGAGCTGCTTATATTTCAGGTAAACATAATCCAGATGCTGTGCAGCAGGGATAGATTCAATTAAGATACCGGACAACTTTGTTAATACATCCATATCTTAATACCCCTGCTGCAAGTGGTAATGAATCTGGCTCAGAGAGCGGACTGAAACAGGACCCAGGACGGCAGCCACAGCTTGCTGAACAGTGAGGCCGCTCTGTCTCAGGTGTGCCTCGGTTGAGAGGGACGCTAACTGGCTGCACTTGCTTGCTGGCTAGCTGCTGATTCACTATGTAATGTGTCATCTGTGCTTGCTTTGTGTGTTTGTGTTATCGCTGATGCTTTATTTTGTCCTGCAATGCCTGTGTGTGTTTTCCTATGTTTTGGGCATCATTCCAGCTAGCTGTCTCTGAGGAAAATTTTTATTTAGCCATGATCCTTTTTCGAGTCTTTTTGTAGTTTTCATAGTCCTTTTTAGTAGTTTTTAGTTCAACAGTAATGGTACTCATCATTAAAAATATCATGTAAATGGGTGCATTATATTTTTGAGCCATGTGATCTCACTTGAATATTATGATTGGTTGTTCTTAATGGATATGAACCTATTTTTCGATTGGACTCAAAATTTTCAGATAAACTTTTACTGAATCAGTTAAACATAAATACTGTATCAAGGTTATTTTTCAGTCATGTGCTATTTGAAGTAAACAAAACAAAGCCTAATAATAGTTGTAAATGAAATATAAAACATGAAAGAAATATTTGTTACTGTGTTATTTTACACAACATAAAATAACACCTACAGCTAAATGAAGATACATATTTTACAAGGTGGCTAATTCGTACAAATTCGTACAACCTCACTCATAAGAATTCATAAGATTTTTGCTAAATCGTACGCATTTTTTACAAGTTGCCAGTTTGTATGAATTCGTACGAATGACCTACACCTATCCCCGCCCCTAAACTTACCCGTCACTGGGGTTTTAAACAAACTGTACAAAACCAGCACGTATAAATTAACACGAATTAGCCACCTCATTAAATACATACGAAGTGGTCGTGAGATTGTGTTGGATATAGGTAACATATAGGTAGTCATAGTATTTATTCTTTGCTGTCAAGGTGATGTTGCAGTGCCAAATCAAATCAGAACATGTGAATTTACTCAAAATTGAATAAAGCCCATTTTATTAAACCGCAATTGAGTAGTTGAATTTAAATATAGAATGTGCATGTGCTAGCATTTTAGTGAATTTTGAATCTTTCCTTGCTGTTTGTAAGTTTCGTCTCTTTGATATGTTATTGTCTCTTTAATGTTGACAATTTAATGTTGTCAGCTACTTTGAATAAACTGTACATGATGCATGTCTACATGCAGGGAATGTTGTTGTCACAGCCATAAAAGGACATTCCCATGCCACTGCCTTTTCCCACAGTCACAGCGAGAAAGGAGCTGTAATATTAATATTTATTGACAAAAGTAGCCTGGTGTTAAAACAGGCCTCAGGGGCATTTGGCTGGACTTAAGCCCCAGGAGGGCATGCTGACTCAAAGTCTTATTCAGATGATGTGCAGTAGATGCTTATCCTTGAAGAAAAGGCATTAAAGCCCACTGGAGTCAAAGAGTGAGAAAGTGAGAGGCAGAAAAGCGAGTGAAAGAGAGCAACAGAGGGAGGAAAGGGAGTGACTAGAAAGAGGCAAAGCCTGGGATTCTTCATAGGGTGGATGATGTACAGCACACTGACTCACACAAAAGTGTTTCCACGCAATAGAGCAGACAATCCCCTCTTCAGGAAATGGAGATCAAAGCAGAATTAAGTAGTCAGAGATGTTCCATGCAAATTTGCGCTGGCCTCCAGCCGTATATCTTGCCGTGTTGATTTGGGCGTCAAGCAGCGGGTTGTCAAATGCTTGGGCAGTGGAGTTCCACAGTGTTGCTTGGCGGGGGAGAAAATGGGTATATTTTGTCTAACACTGGAGCACATTGTAGCTTCTTCTTTTTTTAAATCCAGGAGGAGACTAGGTGTTTTTGATGTTGGAATCAGCACTGCAGCATAAAGCATCAACTCCAAAATTATCCCAAGGAAAAATGAAAAAAAAAAAAAAGTGCAAATTCCTTCAGTTTATTTATTTTTTTTCCTCCAGTATTCCTTAATAATAAAGGTTGCCTTTGAGGATGTGAAATAAGCCCACAAAGAATATTGCCAGCAGGATATAAAGTCTTTTTAATGTATAATTAATAACAGATTTTGTTTAAAATATTATATTTTTAAATATATTTTTAAAAATTAATAATAAAAAAACAAAAAGCTGATATTATAGGTTACATTTTATTTTTAGATGTCCTTGTTACAGTGTAATTATACATTTATGTACTGAGTAATATTAATTAACTACATGTACTACAGTATATGGTTAGGGTTTGGCTTAGGCTTACTTGCATGTAATTATGCATAATTAATTGTTATTATAATAGAAGATACATGTAACATATGTACCAAGGATACCTTAAAATAAAGTTTTGCCATATTTTATTTTATTTTCAAATGTACACCAGTTTCTTGCAATAATGCAATATAAAAATGCTGTACGTATTATTTGTTTTGTTCAATGTGAGGTTTGCATCCTCTGTTGGTCAAACATCTTTTTGCAATGTGAATTTATAGGTCATACGCAGCACGTTTCCCTTAAAGTCTAGTGTGACTGCACTTTAATATGCTATTTGGGATTCAGTAGAACCATTTCCTGTTACTAATGTGTGAACAACAAGCCAGTGTTTGGCTAGAGATAATGAGAATTTGGTAACAGCATATTCTAATGAGTGGCTCAACGGCAGACAGCAAGATAGGCCGCTGTTCCCTCATTCGCATCTCTCAAGCTTGTTCCTAATTCATTCTGGCCGTACAGTGACAGAGCGGGACAGCGGTTAGTGAGGGAGGGGGAGGAGGGATGGGGCAGGGCAGGCTTGCAGCACAGATACCGGCAGACAGCGACAGAGACTACAGCAAACTGTGACAGCGTACAGATAGAGAGGCACAGTATGGGGAGAGAGAGATAGAGAGACCTAGATGGATGGAGAAAGCAAGGAGGCAACAAACAGAAATGGAGCGCAGATATGCACAGGCGCATCTAAAGGGAAGGGGGTGAAGAGTCCGCTGTAACAATAATTCATTATTTGTCTTGTTTTACAAATGCTGCTCCTCGAGACATTCAATTTATTGTGGCGCGGAGGATTGTCGTCTATGTGTGAGGAGGTGTCAGCACCATGGAGTGCTCCGCCGTCTCGCTGTGTGACAGCACTCCAGATGCTGAGAGGGGGCCAACAGTGGGGGGCACTCACGCAGATGCAGACAGACACGTGTGAGCACACTCGCACATACACGCATGCGATTGAGGGGTTTGTTGAAGGATGAGGAGCCAACCTGTGTCCAACCGGGGCCCCCTTCCTTCTCAAACTCCACCCCCCTCTAGTTAAGCCAGGAAAGGAATTCATTAAAATATAAGTCCTCCTGAACTGCACCCATAATCCGACAGATTAATGGCAGAGCATGAAATCTGCAGTTTACGTTGACAAAAGTTACAAGTTGGGGGAGGGGCGGCAGGGCCCTGCAGTGGATTACGGCGAGCTGGTCTTAATGCGGGAATAATTTGATGTAGCTGCCAATTTGCTGCGCACGCACTCACCGGCACAAATCCGACTTTGCTGCGCACTTCTGAGGAAGTTTTATGGGTGAAGAGAGCTCCTCCAGCACGTGGCCGGCAGACCTGATTCTCTGAACACACACAATGGACTTTCATCAAGTTACTAAACAAATGTGACCTGCGCTATCATTGAGTCGGAAGTCACGATGAGCCATTTGAGGAGAAACACATTGGGTGAACTTTGACTGTTTTGTGTTTGTTATTTTTCAAGTAAGTATTTCAAATCTGTTAATACAAAATCAATAGTACATGTCGTTTTGGCACTCTTTATTGTGGTGGGACAGATCACTGTAGCTGCTTCGGTGAGTGTGCACATGAAACGATGGTCTGTTTCATTTTACTACTAGTTCAAGGTTGCCAGGTTTGCGAAACAAAACCAGCGCAATTGCTGTTCAAAACTAGCCCAATTGTGTTTTTTTCCATGTTTTTCTCTCTCCATAGTGGGTCTCTTTTGTCGAAATCATGGGGTCAACAGTGCAAAAGTAGCCCAGATGTGCAGTAAAACCATGGACTTGACAACACTAGTTATAGCAAATATAAACATGAATGAACATCTGAAGATGAGATAAACTTACTGTATAATATATAATATCTCATGAAATCACATGAGTGTTTCACCTGGGAAAGATGCCAGTAAAACAGCTTGTCACCCAATGTTTAGCTCAGTAAATGTTTTATGCCAAGTACACTACAAATAATTTTTTATATGTATGCACTTAATAAAATGCCCTGCAGTTGTAGGCTACTTTTAGTATACTAAACTATTAAGAAATATGCATTGTGCACAAATAGTACACCAGATAAAGTTTAATTATAATTTTTATATTGGTAAGTTATCTGCCAGTAAATATGTTAATAGATTTGAACTACACTTAGTATGAAATAAAAGTATTTTATAAATATTATTTTTTTTACCCCGGGTTCAGTGTCTGTTGCTCATTCATTTGGTAGACATAAGAACTTTAGAGAATAGAATATTGGTGGAAACCTAAATATATTGTTACTCAGAGGCCATTTTATGTTTTTGCAACCACCTCCATTTAATTTACATGATTTATATCAACAACGGTTTGGAGTTGAAACATAACAATTATATCGTAAGAAAGCAGAGATGAGACTTTCATTCATTGTATGGATAGAACTCAGAATGTGTTTTCATATCAAAACGACTCAAAATGATGGATCAGGCCACAAATTATCATTTCCAAAGAAACCTTTTACAACAGCCCTGGTTGTATGATTCCATTTAGATGGTGTTGTTCAATTAGAATAGTAAAGGTCTGTTTAAACTCTAGTCGCTATTCACCTCCACACAAACAGAACTCTATCAATAGAATTGGGTTTGAGAAAGGGGGTGGTGAGTCGAAGAGGTTTAGCTCTTTAGCTACAATCATAGGACATTTCCAAATTATCACTCAAAATGACAGAGGGAATCGGTGCAGGTGACCCCAGAAACAATCAACCTCATTCAAGCCCAACACAGAGCCCACCATCTCCCGCCTCCACCTACAATTAATCCCAGCAAACATGTTTGATTGAATCTTTTCAAGCAAATCCTTTGCTTGGGCTTTTGTTAGTTCACTTCTTGTCAACATCCATTAAAATATGCTTTTAATTCTTACGCCCGCCATCTCCGAAGATATGAAAAAATGGGAGAGGAAACAAAAAGGAGGAGAAAAAAAGTAGCGGCAAGCGATCCCACCGTCTCCAACTTTAATCAACTGTACGCTGGCATTCCCCCCTCCCCATAATAATATGCTGTTTGGGATTCAGTAGGCAGGCTCCACATCAATCATTCCCCGGAATTTTTTTTTCGCGCTGCAATAAATATGCAAATGAGGAGAAGCCAGTCACTGGTAATTTCAAGCTCAGCTCACTAGTGTTAAAAAAGGACACAAATTTATTAATTGCCATCGGCCAAAGGAATCCTATTTCTGTGGGCATTGATTACAAAGAGGCATGAGTGATTATCGGGAATGCTGCGGGCTCTGCGCCGCACCACAAGGGGGGCGCTTTGGAGAAAAAAGAGCAGATTATCACATCCGTCGCCACAATAGACATCCTGACATTACGCTCCTCGGCATGAGGCAAAAGGCCCATGTGAATGCTACGGTTAGGGTAGAGATTTAATTGTAAACTAGTCTTGTGATAAATGACATAAAGATGTGGAAATGTGGGTATACATGTGCTGTGCCCATTGATTCTATGCCCATTGACTGACTGTCATTCAAGCAGCGCAGGGCTCAATGAATCCACAACAGGCTCAACTAATGTAAAATGATGCCATCTGGAAATGAAATATTTCCCGTTGATGTCTACTATAGCAGAATATTGCTAAATGTGCTAAAAATGTGAAGTTTAAATATGACATACAAAGTTAATGTGCTTCAATGATAGGGAAAATAGGTGGGAAATGAAATTGCGTGTAGAGTAGAGAGAAAAATAAAGGTTCTTTATTGGCATCAGTGGTCCCATGAAGAACCTTTAACCTTTCCATTGCAAAAAAAAAAAATTAAATCTTCATAGTAGAAAAAAGTTATTTAGAATATTAAAATCTCCCTCATTCTTTAGATGATTAAAATGTTCTATACACTAAGAAAAAGAAGTTAGTTTAAAGTGCCCCTATTATGGGTAAGGAAAGGTTCATATTTTGGTTTTGGGAGTCTCCAACTACTGGCTGACATGCATGCTAGGTCAAAAAACACTTATTGTCTTATGCATTTATTTTTACCTTACTTGCTGAACGACTCCCAAACAATTTATTTATTGATAATAATAGTTCATTTTGACACATGAAACTGTGTTTTAAAACCGTATTAAAAGTCACCTCTTCTTTTGAGAGACAATAACTCTATACATGGTCCACTTTCAGATTTAAAACTTTGTAGGATGTTTTCAATTATTTAGAGCTGTGTTACACACTGCATGAAAGGTAATTTTCAAAAATCCATAATAGGGGGCACTTTAAGAATTATTTACTAAAAGGTTCTTGGTAAACCTAAAATGGTTCTTTTGAAAAACCCTCATTTGGAACCTTATTGAGAGTGTATTTAATGTGAATCCAGCTGAGCAGGCTGCCGCCTGTGTGTTTACAGCATACTGCATTACATACTGGTGTACGTCAGTATTTTAAGTCACCGTGCAGCAGTAATCACTGAGTCACTTTTATGGACACACCAGCATGAACCTGTCAGGGAAAACCTACAGCTGACAAAATCTAAATTGATGTTGCAAGACAAAAGTTTAAAAACAACCACAACACAGGGAAAAAAATAGAAGGACCAGAGAGAGGCTTCTGTCCAAGACATTTCATCTCCCATAAATAATGGCCGTAAACTTTTCCGGCAGCACCAGCTAATTAATTCCTGTGCTATACACAAAAGGAAATGCTGGGTGACAAATGGGAGCAGGGCTTGAAAGCTGCCAGGTCTGCAAAACAGTTTCTTCTTCAATTTACAAGCAATTTTGCTGTAAATCATCAACCAGAACTGGCTGCTTTAGGACACAGCCTCTGCTGCCACAACATACTAAAACAGTGTTTCAGTAATGTGAATGTGAGATAGACAGAGAGTGTGGTAAACTCTGCCAGAATCCAGATGCTAATCAATCATGATTTATTTCATACACCCAGAGGTGAAAGAGACCATGTGCTGTCCATGCTGTCATAGACATAACATGTCCTGTGTAAAAAAAAAAAAAAAAGAAAAAAACTTTTTCATAAAATGCAATAATTACATTAGGATGTTATTTGCAGTGTCTTCTCTGTTTACAGTATTTGTTGTACTGTGATATGCTCAGAAATATACTATTCATTATGCCTTTTTTTGTCCCTGACCCTATACAGATAATAGAGAACAAATAGGAAATCATAATGAAAAAAATCACAAATGACTCTAAATAATTGTGACTGTACAGTGTCATTTATTTGATTAAAAATACAAGTAATTATTTTTACAATGTAAAGTAAGAGTTTTCTATTTTGATATCATTTGTGTGACAAAAATGTTCAGCAGTAATTACTCCAGTCTTCAGTGTCACATGATACATCAGAAATCATTCTTAAATGCTGATACAATTATTATAAACAATGTTGAAAACAGTGAATATGAAAACATATTTTTGAGGAAACTCTGCTACATTTTTATTTTCAGGATTCTTTGATGAATAGAAAATTTGAAAGAGCAGCATTTATTGTTAAATAGAAATCTTTTGTTACATCTTTACTGTCATTATTGATCAATTTAATGCGTTCTTACAGAATAAAAGTATTAATTTCTTTCAGATAAATGAAAATACACCTTTCTACATCAAGGATGGTGCCAAATCATTGATTCTCAGTTGCACTTTAATTAATGCTTTGTTTGGTGCAAAATAATGTGTTTTATAGCTCTGCACCAAAAGGATCTTGTATAAAAATCATTAGACAGTGAGGCCCTGCACTCATTGCCATGAAAGCCCATTAATGTTATCACACAGAACATAGTTACAGTTCAAATGTGTCAGTCTGATGTGTTTGTATCAGTCTTGACTGTGGCCTCTAAGCATCTAGCCATTTGTTTATCTGACATTTCATTTTTCCTCTAGTTGCCACATTGACGAAGTGAAGACACCTATAAAGAACATCTGATTGAGGACAATAATGCGAGAGAAGTAGCATTTAAACCCATAACGCAAAGTTGCTCTTGTGTCAAGGTCTGCAGCTAATACTTAAATGTTTTTCTCAAGGCAAAAACTAAATGGCTGTGTGATGGCACCTCATCAAGCAGACAGGAAAACTTGTTTGTTTGTGACACAGAGGTGAAAAGGCAGTAAAATAAAAAAGCCTGCCTGACATTATCCTTTTAAACGCAACCCTTTCCTCTGCTTGACACACAAATCAAGAACATGTTGTTTCCCCCTACAGACCAATAGAAGCATCCAAGTGCTTCTCACAGAGCTCTCCACAGCCACTTGGAGCTAATCAGAGCACAAATAATGGCAAGTAAGTTTGTGTGATTGTATGCTGGAGTGGCCGCCTCTCGCCTAAAGTCTGTAATTGAAATAAACATGGTATTAAAAATAAGACTATTTTACTGTAAGGGTGATGACTATCACGTGTACAATTGAAAACAGTCTCAGTTTTATTCAATCTCATCTAGTCTGTGAGATTTGAAACGATTCTTTATGTTTAAGATCTTTGATTTAACTTTGTATTGTTCTCTGAACAGAGGTGTGGACAGTGCCATTGTGTGGTGACCTTGGGTAGCACACATGGACAGAAGAGCTTGGGGCATGAATGGCAGATGAATTGTTTTCTATCACATCTCCCATTGCTTTGGGAGTTTTCCTTCTTAGCAGCTCGCCAAAAACAGGAACTATTCGAGTAAAACTTAAAACATTCATCTTTCTGGCTTCTGCATCCTCAGTGTTCATAAATTACATTTCATAGATCTCTCTTATCCAGTCGTCCTCATAATAAGGTCTATAAAGAAGAGGGGATTCCAAGCTGATTAATTGTTTCCAGTTTTTGTTTTTAATTAATTGCATGGCTACTCCGTCTACTGGAAGTTCAGTCGTTTAAATCTGTACATTGTGGCACATCCTGCGCTTCCCATACAAATGAAGCACTTGGATTTACATCTAAATATTTTGACCGTGCGTTAATTAAATAGCATATAAAGAATTGGTATACAAAATGTCAATAAATATGTTCTAACCTTCGCTATTAATGGCCGTAAGGTGCCTTTGAGGTACAATAGGGCTGTATGGATCTGAGCGGATGTTGAAATGCATGCATGCACCTTTCCTACCACACACAGGTAAAATACAACAACAAAGACGCGCACATTCAGCGTACACCACTCAATTTCCTCTGTAATCTGTCATCTTGCCTGTAGTTTTAATTCCTGTTAACTGCATGGTTGCATGCCACTGCTTCATCCATTTTAATGGAATTGAATAACAGCGCCGCATGGCTGCACTCGCACAAGGCCGCTTTAATTGGAATGAATGTTTAAAAATGTGAAAAATATTCATACTGGTGGTTTTCCAGAGGAAAGGCCACATTTGTTTTGGGTGACTTCTGCCCATTTCAAAGACCCCTTCAAGAAGTTGTAGAAACACATCTGAATATAGAACCGCTGCTAATTTGGCACTTGTGGATAAATCTGGAATTTTATGTGTTATTGTTATCAGCCAGCAAATAATTAATCATCATTTATTAAACTGGTAATTTGCTGATCAACAATTAGCTAAACGCTTACTAACATTTTAAAAATAGGACTGTCACATGTGAAGAGTGATGCATTATACTGTTTAAAATTTGTCCACATAGAAAAATAGGACAATCCAGTGACTCATTATTGAGTATGATTTGTAGATTCTGTCTCCATATCATTAGGATTTGATTTTGAAATATATGAGATTGTCACACCGAAATCAAAATTAGATGTATTTTGAAAATAGATTTAATGAGATCTTGATTGTGAGGCCTAAAAAATTACACTGTGAAAGCGATGGTGCTGTTTGCTTTACTGTCCTCTTATTAATGTAAAAACTTTCCTCATGAAAATAAATTTAGGGTTAAATAGAAAATATAATTAATTATCTGTGGAGTGTAATGTACAGCCCTAGTATAGTTCAGCCTAACAAATAAGATTTGCCACACTTTAAAAAACTAAAAGTATAAAAATCTTTGTAATCTCATTAGTGTTTATCTTTCCTCACTCATTTGATATGGAAAAATCGTATCGCAAAAGGGCAAAAAGATGTCTGCATTCAGATCATTATCTTTTAGATTGCGTCATTAATTTTCTGATAAGCAAAAATAAACACTTTAAACAGAATGGTTTACATTTTGTATCAGTGTTTTTGTTTGATTTTAGAATAAGTGACGTACATCAGTTGTAATTTCTTTTTGTTTGCTTTGTTCTTTGTCTAGTAAACTCATAAATCAATTTAAAGTTTAAATATTAATTATAATATTATAACAGCACATTTTTAACCTGATCAGATATTTGGAAAAAAAGTGTTTAAATCAATCATCATGAGATCTAAGGATTCATCCAAAACCATATTGGCTAAATATTATATCATATGTTCATGTTTTACTACCATTAGTGTTTGAGGTGGAAACTGCAGTGAATTGCATGTATAGGTTTTTTTTGGAGTTTTGTGAGGAAAAAAAAAATGTAGGTACCCATACTGGGAAGACAGTGAGCTTATGTTGAAGAAATCCTTATTTGTTAGAATTTGTTATTTAAAAGAAATCTTGGCTATAGATGGATGGTCACATATTTCTATTGTTTCTTCATATGTCTTTGCTGGAGTGCTAAAATGCTCATTGTATATCACTAGATTTGTGCTATGTACATTATAATGATTGATAGTAGGAACTGAATGTTGAAATAGATTTGTTTTTTTTAAACATCGCCTTTTTACATGACTATATTTAATATGCAATGTATATGTTGATAAGCTTTGGAATCAATATGAACAGCACAGAGAGAAAATCCCTCAGTTAAAAACCTATGCATGAAATATTAAGCAACATAAACCCGTCACCTCCAACTGACCATCACATCAAAATTATGACATAAGTGCGATGCATGTCTGTATTCAAATCCTGCTCTCAAGATTTAAAAAAAAAAAAAAACTCCAAACATTTATATTTAATGTGTCGGCAAGGTCGGGCCGAACCAATAGTCGATGTTCAATCAATATGAGATTTGAATTTAAAGAGCTTTGGCCTCCCGGGTGACAGAGCATGGAGTCAGCGGTGTGGTTAAGCCCCAGGCTCAGGAGGGCCCGCAGGCCTGTTTAACTCTCAGGACCATGATTAATTCATAGTGGATTATGTGCTGGGTGCAGCAGGGGCACCGCTGGGCTCCTTCACACTAAAACCACACACTGCAATGAGATAAAGGCTTTTCCCCCAGATAGCAGGCTCAATTTGATGCCCGTCTTCCTTGCCTCCGTACCTGTGAAGGATTCCCCCCACATACACTCCCCACTGAGAGTCAAATCATTGAATCTCATCTGACTCTCTTGTTTTTCCCCGACTATGAATTGAGATATGAAATGAGATGAGTTCAGCGATGAGTTTGTCACTTTCAAACTTGTTTCTCCGTATATCTATTGTCGCAGATGTAGGTGTTGCTCTGCATGTCTAATGCCACCTTTTAAGTTTTTTCATGTTTTAGATATGACTCTGAGGTGCTTCTGATGTATAATGTAGCGATTGTTCTCAAAAAGGAATGATTCTATGTCATTAGAACTTGTTAGCATAGCCAAAATAAAATTAAGAAAATGTAAATATAAATAATGATTACACTTGTATGACACAAAAGCACTGTCAACTTGCTATATTGTCACTGTCAAATATGTGCTATAAAAAAATTATATTACTGCTCTTAAATACGTAAGCAGCAAAACATATTTTGAGGAAGCAGCATATTTTGGCAATTTTTTTTAAATGAATGAATGAATGTTAAGAGTATGAAAATTAAGAGATAAAAGCATCAGAAAAGAATATTATCATTTTAAATATTCTCAGCTTGTGCACTGAAAGCAAACCTCACTCTTTTCAGCAAGGATATGGCAAATACATTTCCATACACATATATATATCTCATCTCAAAGTGGAAATGGTACAACCATAATCACAAAACATCATATAAAAACTTTGATTTAGTTGATTTGATTTGATGATTAAATGATGCTTTGTGGATATTATCAAATGCTGTATCATGAAAGGACATCACAAGAGTGTTGCACACACAGCAGGCAGGACAACCTTTTGAGGGTTATGTGGTGTCCTCCACCATGTCAAGTTCATCCTAAGAGATGCTAATGTCTCACAGTGCTATTCTCAGCTAGACTGCCACACTCGGGAATATTGTTCAGAAGCCAGCCTCTAAATACTTAAGCGAGCATCTCGAGACTTGAGAGATTTGATGCTCAGCTAGTCCAAGGAAAAGCACCTATCATCCAAATTTCATATTTTCTAATTTTATTAAAAACTCACAAATTTGTTCAACATGTCGTATTTATACAGTGAATGGTCTAATATGCACTGGAGGTCACGTAAGCTTAGGTTTATTAGAACAATAAAAGACATACCATGAGAATTTGATATTTAAAGAAAGTAGCAGCTGCTTGCTGCACATTTGACCATCAATTTCAATAGTTTGGATTTTCCTTTAAAGACACAAAAATAAAACTTGTAGGTCTAAGTATGTTATATTAACAATTTATGAATGTTTTTTTTTCAGCAGACTAAAAAAATTAAGAAGTCAATACTTCTCATTGTTTTTTAAACACTTACACTTTGTTTCAACACGTTCTGCAGATAATGGTGCAAAGCACTTTTACAGTATTTGTGCTATGTTTTTATTTGGCAACTGTCTACTTGATTTTTTTTTTTTTTCTTTTTTTTTCCCAGGTTTTTTTGTAAACAACATTTTGTACAAACTAGCACAGTGAACCACAACCCCAGCAAACTTGTTTTCATCATACAATATAAATAAAATCAATACAAAAGTTTGGTTGGTTGCTTGGAACATTTTTTTTCTGGATCAAGAGGTTCTAAATCATGGTTGATACTTTTAACTCCTGAATTAAATATATTACGTAAACAGTTGACTGTTCTATGTCCCTTTCAGACCCTTGTTAAAATAATTTTAGAAGGTAGACTTCATTTATCAACATTTCAAGTTCTCTTCCATTAAATAAAGGGTTCACCATCCATACACATTTTAACACTTTGCCTTTTGAAGGCTAACTTCTTCAGATTTGGTGGAATTCTTGGGTAAAAAAACAAAACAAAAAACAAACAAAAAAAAAAACAGGATATGTCCAGAACGAGAAAAAAAAGCTTTTTCTCCCTGGCCTTCAGAAACATATTTAGTGTCGAAAAGGTTGTTTAAGTGTCAGTATGGCAGAGCCTTGAAAGGCAAGGAGGTCTGAGGAGTTTTCAAATAAATAAATTAGTCTGACGGCTTAGATCTTTCCTGGAGTCAACATTGCAGGTTAGCGTTAGATCAGCCGCCTTAGGTGTTTCTCTGTAAAGCTGACAAGTCTTTGACGGTAGCTGACGCTGTTAATGTGTCGCAATCGCTGTTTTTTTTAACCGGTGGTACAAACGTTGAGCTTCTGGAGGGTCGCTGCTACGCTGGGCCTCATAGCTGAGTTCATACAGCGACCGGGTCAACGGTATCAATTCTTTCTCTTCTTGAGTTCGGACTTGGGGTAAAGAAAGAAAGAAGGAAACGAAACATCAACACAACAAGTTCAAGAAGGTAAATGTCAATGCCCATGCTGCCCTCTGCTGCTCTTTCTGTGAGCTGTCCCAACACATTTATGACATGGAAAAACGGGGGGAAAAAGACAAAAACGAGAACCAGAATGTGCTGCCAGTGTCACTGTTCCCGCCCTCCCTCCTTCCTCTGTTTATCGTAATTTCTCTCTGCCGAAATGTCCGTTCACAGAAGCTACCAGACCGTGCCCTCATTCATTTCTGACGGAGGGTGGGAGAGGTGGTTGCTGTATCCGCTGCCGTTGAGGGAGAGGGATGTAAAGGACGGACTGGGTCCAAAAACATCTGAGGACATACTGTGCAGGGGTCCAGGTATCCCTGGTTCTGGACTGGGTGAGTCTCCTGGGTGATGAGACATGATGTCTGAAAAGCGCTGTACTTCACTGGACGGATGGTGGCCTGGGATAGGATGGTCCATGCCCCCTAGCGGGGTACCGGTGGGTCCTGACGATGGAACAAAAGGGAGATCTACAGGAGTCTGGGCCTGTGAAGATGGGGGGCCTTGGGGAAAGAAGTCGTAATTCCCTCCTGGACCGTAGTACTCGCTTTGATAATCTGCAGATACACAAAGGATACAAGAATTGTGGTTTAGATTTAGGAACAAAGAGCAGGAGCAAACTCCTTGTTTAAAAATTCATCGAATATGTAGTCTGTCATTCTTTGGAACAAATCTCAATATGCCACATTAGTCACAGAACATGTTACACCGAAATCACAAATGTAGCTGGGTGGGGAGAACAAAGCTTTGCTAATTACAGCGAAGAAGGCTTTGAAAAGCTGAAAACTTATAAAACAAAGCTGTTATTGATATGAGTGTATATATAACAATAACTGCCTTGTTTCATGCATATGGACAAGAACCTAGCAGATTAGGAAAATATAGGGAAAGTGGGGTTTGTATTGAATGGTTTTTTTTTTGACAGTGAGTTTCATACTGTGGTTTTTATTTAATTTAAGAGACTAGTTGTTTTTTTTAATCAACACATATATCCTCTGATAGCAACATTACAGATGTGTGTGATACAACTTTTGATTCAAGATTAAGTGTGACAACTAACCCCGGTCGTCTCGATACCATGCATACTGTTACTAATATGTAATGCATGTATAAATTATATATATATATAAACTAAACTAGATTGAATAAAACACACATACAATGCTGTCGACACATGGATTGTAGATCCATTGTAAATTCAAAATTAAAATAAATGGACGGAACTGCTAAGCAGCTGTCAAAAGTTCAAGCAGCAACACAACATCAAACCATTTAAGCATCAAAAACACATGGATAGCATGAACATTAGCCGGTAGTTTAATTTTCCACGTTTTTATGTCCCTAATTACAAAACAAAATGTATATTTGCAGACCATTTAACTATTTAAAACACAAACTAACAGAATAAAAAAAAAACATGTTGAATGTGTATTTATCGTGTAACTCGTGTAACCATTTTCTCTTCTGATGCGTAAAGAATGAAACAAATGAAAGAAACACATATTTCCGACAAATGTTTGCGATAGATAAGTCTACAGTACGTCATTATATCTTACCTCCATAGTATGAAAACGGGCCGTTTGGAATTAATTCTCCAGGCTCGAGTCTGTCCACGAGCGTTCGCATTCTTCTCGGACTCCGGAAGAACGCGTGTCTCCTCGCGCCGAGTGCGCTCAGCTGTTTCATGCGCCGCTCTTTGGACCGCCGGTTCTGAAACCATACCTAGTGCACATGGAAAAATAGCAGTGGAAACCTATTAACTGATTATTATTATTTATTTTTTTTTTTTTGCTAAAGTCGGTTACACTTTATAGAAGAGTGTCAGAGTGATAGAGGAGCACGTCAAAGTAATTAATTACAATGGTAAAAACAATAATAGCGAGCATTGTAGGCTATGTGGAGCTTCACGAAATAATTACATAAGTAGCCTATTCATTTATTGCGATTTTGTGATTAGTTATATAAATACACAGTAACTGTAAGGAAAAATAAAAACCATATTAAAAAAAAATAATAATTATCACCTAACAAAAATAATATTAATAGTACGTTTTTAACCTCTTTGTTTATTTGATCTGATCTGCACTTTTTAAATGGTTTTTTGAATGATCTGTTTCCACCCCTTTAATGTGTCAAAGTCATTTCTGCCATTTCGACTTAATTTTATTAGATTTTAGAGGGCCAGTTAGGTTTTATTTATCAATAATTCAAAGTGGACAGAAATGCAAATACCTGCAGGCCTCTGGTACCGTTTTGACTTGAACATTTAAGGCATCAATTGCACTTTTGTATTTTATTTTATGTATTGAAAAAAAATAATAATTAAAGATTTCCGCATTAAAATAAGACAACCTATCTGCAGACCTAACAGTCTGACACTACGGCCTAATGTTTACATGTCAAGTTTACCATTTTTATTGGTTCAGAGCAGTGTCTTCACAGTCCACTGAGGTAGGCCTGTGAAGTGACAAAATACATTCGTATTGTGGTGACAAGATTGCTCGTAATTATCGTCACTGTTAGAGAGTCTGATCTAACCTCACTTTAATGATCTTTTAACCCTCCATTTACTCCGACTGAGGGGGCAGCAGCGGGGACTTCAAATCTCTAATTAATACTTAATAGGAGGGTGGTTACCGATATATTAACCGGCTCTATGCAGTTATTATTTCGTAATCTATATATCCACCCTTGAAGTCCTTTTGCTAATTATAGTTTACTCTGACGGTCTTAAATATCCAACCTCGCCACTCTATTAATCTCAACCCCTTCCCTGCACTTGATCTTACGTTCAGTCTCATTTTAAGGCTTTATCCCCACAGCACCAATCTATTAGGACGCCTTTAACGATGATGATGCTTTATCTGTGTTCTTATCGGATCTCTCACGCCGAAAAAATGACCAAGACGAGGCTCTTTAAAACGATGCTGACAAATCCCATACAGCGTGCGTAAATGAGGGCGAAGATTCTGCGCACATTGGCTGGACTCTCATTGTTCCGCGGTTCACTCGACAAAAAAAGCAAGGATCGATTCTCAATTTCTCACTGAAAACCACCTAGTATGAGGTACTTTGACAGACACAGGGACAGATTTCTGCGTTTCCACTTGACTGAGAACCGTCACAGCATGTCTAAATGTGGTCGCAAAACGTGATGGCGCTGCATTGCCAAGACTCCTATCGTTCTCACCAGTCTTATGCCAGCTGGCGTGCCTCTCCATCTCTCGAGTCAAGTATAAAAAGGCTAACCATATAAATGTTACTTCCAAATATTTACAGGTGCCAGCAAAGAAGTGTCCTCATTTCTATTCAAATAGTCTTGCCTCAAGGATGGGAAAGAAGAGACACAATGAAGGCGCGCGTGTGCTTTTTCCTATTTCATCCAGGAAAAAAAATGTTTACCACAAGAATCACACGCTATATAAATTCTGGTCGTAGGCCTATATCGTTGTTTTTGTCCTCAAAGTTACTAGCAGCAAACATAGCAATTATAAAATACCAGTAAATACAGTTTGTTGGTGTAATTATGTATATTTACATGTATTTTTTATTTTAAACAATGTGTAGGTTTACCTGAATAACTCGCATGTTGAGCCCCGTTTCCTGCGCCAGTTGCTCCCTGATGTGTCTGGTTGGTTTGGGGGTCGCCGCGAACGCCGCTTTCAGCGTCTCCAGTTGCTTTGCTTTAATGGTGGTACGCGGTCCTCTCCGTTTGCCTCCGAGGTTCTGGTCATCGTTTTCATTGTTACCCGTTTCTTTGTCCGATAAGTTCGCGATTTCACCATCCTTGACATCGTCCTGTAGCTGGTCTTGCGAATCTGGCGATAAACTAGGATCACTGCAAGCTGTAACTGAATGCGGAAAGAAGGGCCGTCGGAAATAGGGGGTCGAAATAAAAACCTCAGAATTAGACATGGGGACCTGAGAAGTGTTAAACACTAAACAATGGAATGTAAAACAAATAAATAAACACAAAGAAAAAATAAAAAGAAAGAAACAGAAGATTAAATAAAACAAAAGAAACGAATAAAAAGAACAAAGAAACACTGGTATTTAGAGCTGAAAGGACTGTCCCAATGCACTACTCTATACTAGTGAAAAAGATTATTAGAAAACAAAGTGGCTAAAAATAGGCCGCAAATGAAAGCAGCAAAATCTGTATTTCATTTCACATGGAAATTGGAATGAAAATGAAATGCTTTTCAAAATATATTAGGATATGCATGACTCCCTCTGATTTCTTTTACGTTTTTGTGAGATATTATATTTAATAAAGGACTTCAAGGCAGTCCAGTGTATATTCCTCAAACATTTTTTAAATCAAAAGATACCTTATAAATCTAAAGCATTGAGTATATTAAGTATAATTGGGAAAGCGAGATAAATGCGCGTGCAGTGTGCATTTTTTCCAATTCTCAAAACATTTAATTCATTTTGCTCACCTGAAAGGAGATTGGTGTCTTTTCCGTTCGTGCTGCTTAAATAATCGTCTTTACAGACAAATTTATTTTCGTCTATGATGTACAATTCCTCCCCCGTGGATAGTTGCTTGTTACACATCATGCATGTGAAGCAGTTCAGATGAAACACTTTGCTCCGTGCCCTCCGGACCAAGTCATTCGGCGAGATCCCCTGAGCACAACCCGCGCATTTTGTTCCAAAGCGCCTGCGAATGAACAGACCAAGAAAAAAGGTCACTATAACAAAATAAAGCAGCAGATAAAATATAAAAGAATCATCATTAGCTGAGTCCAAGGTGATGGAATAGCATCGTTTATATTTGAGTGTACATAATACCAGTGTTCGTAAATATTTAATATTATCAGTTATTTTAGGGAAAAATAGCTATCACAATTACTGTTTGTTCAGTTGTTATTGTTTATGCACTGTTAACGCAAATCAAAATTAGATGCATTCTTACGTATTTTATTTATATTGTAGAAATAAATCAAATTGTTGGTCAATTATAATTTGGATTTATTTTGCATGTATTTTAACGCGTATTAAAGCATAATTAATAATCACCCATAACAAAAGCACATGTACGTTCTCCCAATACAAACACCACGGCAGTAAACACTCACCACATAGTTGTGACCAATAATGTGTATTGTGGTTCTCTGTACAGATTGTTGATTCTGAGTCTGTGATTACATTGTCTGGGGGTTTCCAGCTCAAAGTCGTTTATTATTCAAATCCACTTATCACATCTTAACTCGAACCACTGCAAACACACGCGAGGCTGTGCAGACAGCCTGCCACTGGGCCGCGTTACACTTTCAACTACCCTGGCAAAGCATTGATCCCTGCGGCTTCCCTGGCTGCCATTCGCTGTAAACAAAGTGCGATTTCCTTCAAAACCCTTGCTGCGGACGAGTACACTATTAGTGTATCTGCTCGCCATTTTGCATAACAATTCAAATTAACAAGCATTTAATTAATGGGCGTCCTAATCAAAGAATCAAACAGGTCGTGTTGACAGTACTTAAGATCACACTTCATGTTAGTGTGAATGCAAGTCCTAAATTCTAATGAAACCATGCACAATTGGATACGCGTACGCAATGTGTAACGCTTTAACGGGATTTTGAATTTCAGTTTAATAAGGAAGAAATTCAGTACATTTATGTAGCACTGTGAATATGTTTGAGTGATTTAAGAAATGGTTGATTTATTATATTCGAGGCATGTTGTTTTAAGCTACTTACCAAATACGTGAAACCTCTTTGAAAAATCTTTATCATTTTAAAACTATATGTGGGTTTTATATGTATAACATATAAATAGTAAATTACACAAAAAATTACAAATTCTTTAACAACCCGTTATGCTGTTTTTTAAATATTTGCAACTTTTTATTGTTCTTGTAAACAAATATACCAGTGTCTCTGAAGCGCGTAATGTTAAATAAACCATATTTTCATGTTTCACAGTAATACAAATACATCAGAAAAAAAAAAAGACATGTATTTAATGAGTCGAACTCTCGCAAGGAACTTACCTAAAGAAGTCGTTTTTGCAATACAGTTTTCCTTCTCGAGAGAAGCATTTCTCTGTTAGGTTACATTTGCACTCGCAGCATTGTACGCACTTGATGTGCCATGCTCTGTCCAGAACATTAAGGAGAAACCTGTCCAATATAGGCCTCTCGCAGCCCGCACAGTGGACCATTGTCTTTGGATGTGCTCCCACAGTTACTGCCGTGGTGTCCACAACCTGAGAGTCTGCTCCTGTTTTCTCTCTTTCCAAAGAGAGAAGGGAAAGGGTCGCAATGATGAAGGATGCTCCAAGTCAGTTTTTGCGAACAGGTTCGAAAGGAAAAGATCAAGAAGTTTTAATTATATTCACCACTTCTGTGTATTTGGACGGACCTGTAGCGGTCCAAAATCAGGATGCTAAAAGAAGATCTTCTCATGAGGTAGTGCTTCAGTTGTCAGTCATTATTTCTCATCCTCTTCCTTGCCAAATTTTGAGATGCATAAATGAAGCCGGCATAGAGAAATCTTTTAAAACACCAACTGCTCGTTGGCTAGAAAGACAAGGACATCATTGCGGAAAAAAGCACGTCGCCGTTGTCAGCAACAAGGTGAAGCATTGGTGATGATGTGCATTAAAGTCTTTCATAAACAAGCATCTAATGCAACCGGTCTTGGACGGAACTAGCACACGAGACATGCGAGCCCAGAGACACTGGAGTGCACTTTACCATGTCCACGTATCCACTGTTTTTACGTCCCTCTGAAAGATACAACGGCCAAACGCTTTGAAAAGTGCGTCTTCCTCTGTAACGCGCGCTGTTTCCTCGGTAAGACGGAAGAGGTGAAAGATGCTAGTGTGAACAGAATGCGCGTGACATCTCGTTGCAGGACTGATGACGATCCCCGAACAGCCTCCGGTGTTCTGCATGTTCCTGAAAGCACACGAGCCAGCCTTATTCACAGCCTCCTGACGTCACTCGGATCCGAGGCCAATCAGCGGCTTTCCGTTCAAGTAACCATTAGCTATCCCCTCACCGCTTTACCGGCACACTCTGCGCTATTTATAGGGAACAGAAGACACCAATTGTCAAAAATCCCAGAAACTGTCATATCTTAGTTAATGTGGGGAGTCAGAAAACAGACCTTGGTATTCGAAAGTCTTTTTCGAAAGTCATTTTTCGTCAATATTCGTCAGTTCTGGTGGAACCGAGGAACGAGAGGAGAATTTGATAAGGTACATATCTGATAATTTAAGCATTGTTTATGTATATGGAGATCATGTGTCTGTATACTCTGAGATGCGCCATGCTGTGAAAACGCTCGTGTTGTGGTTGCGTTTATTTCTTAACAAGAAATCTGGCGTAAAGATGCTTAGTCTGAAATATGCATTGCTACTTTTTTTTTTCTTTATTATTTTATAAATCGAATAGCAACGCAAGCATGATATGATTTTCTTTCCTCCTTCTTCTTCTTTTTAAAATTGTGTCTGAAATGCAACTATCAAGACAACTTACTGAAGAAAGCTCCCTGAAGCCATAAAATAATTACTTATTTTCTTTTATAAGATCGTACGTTTGTATGTCTGTGGCGAGAACTTTAATAGTCCATTTCTTCTTCGCTTCTTAATTTACAACCACTCTATTTCCTACCAGCCTTCAGTAAGAAACAATAATGCAATTTTACGCAGCTCTAAAAAATAACTTTTTAGTGGGCTAGCTATTCTTTATATTTAATTGAAGGAATTTACGCAGACAATTTGTGTAACCTTTTAAACCACGTCACTCAATCAACGAAAAGACACTTAAGAACTACATCCTCCTTTGGTCCTTTGTTAAACGAGAGAAAGTGAAAGACAAGAGGGCTCTAAACTTTACAGGATGTTAGATCACCTCAGCAGCCTCTAATGGCCCAAACACCTTATGGTGTTGTGTTAGATCTGTTAAGTCCGTTCTTCTGATTTTAAGGAATATACATTGTGTTCTCTAAGTATATGTGACTAATGGTTACTTTTCCTTGAAAATGAAAATTAGAGTAGGACTACTGAATTCTAGAGCAATTTCATATTGTATGGGTTTGTTTACTTGTATAGATGGACAGTTTCGATAACTCTTTCAATCTCTATAACCATTTACCTTATTTTTAATGTTTTATAATACCAAAAAATGTTCAGTGTGTAGTTAGTATGTAATTATTGCATTTATTTTTTGTACCAAAAGTATTTACTAAGATTAAATGTTTAATCTTTGCTGTATGCACAATAACTTCATTTGAATTTTTACAGCGAATATATACATATGTATCATTGTAGTAATTCTATATCATTAAAAGACACGTACCGAATCCTAATATCATCTCAAACCTCTTGAACCTTTGCCTTCATTTGTGACACTAACACCATTCACGACCATAAACTGACTCGGTCATTCCAACTCACACACACGCCCCTCAACCTCACAATCTCAGCTATTTACATTCTGTCAGCGTATATTGTGCAAACGTTCCAGTCTGGAATCTGGAATCAATACCACGCAACTTTGTGCATATGGGCCACTTCTCATGTAAAACGGCATAGTGGGGCTGCTCCACGCCATGGCAGCAAAGGGCCTTACACAGCATACAGAAACAGCTGCCGATGAGCGTCTAGGGAGCTCTCCTCTTTGACTGTGGGACCCTTGGATGACATGTGTTGTTTCACGAAGAATAACAGATAAAAGATAAACACACTCCATCTTTTGCAGTCGCCTATGCGACCACCACCCCTCCCTGTCTCTCCTTTGAACTAGTCTTTTCTTCCAGTTTGTAGGGCATGCAAATCCACTAGATGTTTCGACTGCAGTAGCCTAATATGTGAGTTAAATATAGAAAGAAACGAAAAAAAAAAAAACATCTTTTTTTATCACATTATTAAAAGCCTAAACGTATTTTTATTTCTGCATAATAATAGTAATAATTTTATCACACTTATCATGCTAACAGTTAAAAATAATTAGCAAATACTTTTACTTTTAACTCCATAAATATATTTTTTGTAGCCTAACTTTTGAATAACCTAAAAATGACCATCGCTCGTTTATAATGTTTGAAAAATATTATATACAAGTTACTTGAACAAAATCTGAACTTCTGAAACAGCATGAACTATAGGGGAAGTTTCATTTATATTTAGTTAAATGTTCATAATTACAAATTTCGTTTTGAAATCCATTTCGTTTCCAGACTGATATTTGACATGCTGACTCATCCGTGATGGGAATAAAGCTTTCAATTAGTGGCATAGTCAGGTGGACAAGTGACCGAATGGAAAAGACGGCGAATCTGGAGATGGGGCAGTGCTAGAGGGAGCTATCGATCGAAAAATTCTCACCGCTGGGAGACCGAATGCCAGTCAAACCACACTCGCAGCATTACGCATGCTCTCAGCTCGGAATCGTTTACGAATAAGCTAAACATAAAAAAGCGAGCGAGTGAATCCACCTGTTCATGTTGTCTTAGTGGTTTATAGATGATGGTAAAAATATATAATAACATAAACTTGCAGATCAAATCTCAGGTAAATGCATAATCAAATGATTCATTTGCAATTTGTTAAAAGGCAAAACGTTTTGACAAACAGTTCTGCTGTTCGCTTCATGATCAAAGCATTTAGGAAAATAAGTTTACGGCTTGTGATGTTTGTGCAGGTGATGCAAATAAGTAGGCTATACCTAGAAATAAAAATAAAATAATAATTTTATTTACTCCAGTCTTTTGAAATTCATCTAAAATTTGACTAATGTTAATTTGACTTAGCATTTTAAAACGTTAGGACTGAATTTTCGTTTCGTTTGTTTAGGCTAGATTCTAAAAGTCGTTAAATAATTCGTTTTAAAATTGGACTGCAAACAGAAAACGGAACGAAACGTAATTTGAAAATGCCATCTTGAAGCAATTTCTTTGTTTTAATATTAAGAGAGTGTGTGTTTTAGTGTATTATTTCGTATGTAGTCATCCTATATACGATACATTAACTGAGCTAGTGTGGGCAGAGCAGTGTGTGATCACCGGCCGTACAGACACGCTGTGACTCCGGTAATAAAGTGAGAAATATTACACCTTACTCGGGCTTTGATCAGCTGGTGCACCGGGACCGCCAGGAGCCCGAGTAAAGGGGGGCTCTGTGCCTCGGGCCCCTCTCCATATCGCTCTGCACCGCTGCCTGTTTGTTTACGCGTTTTATTCATGATATGTGGAATGACTGTTACTAACATGCTCTGCTGTAAAAAAAAAAAAAAAAAAAAAAGGACAGGTTAGCGACAAAGGCAAGATATAGCCTAGAACAGATGTGCAGATATTTGCATTATAATAGTATATACTGGAAAATAATATTATGGTATTGTAAAATAATAAAATATGGTAGTATAGGCTGTAGCCTATTATCTGTGGATTTCTTTATTATTATTTTTCTTGTTTTTGCTATTTGTATTCCCAATCTATCAAATCGAAATGTTTATTTATCATGCTTTTTTTCCTTTCAAAAATAATAAAGTTCACATTATTGACGAGATAAAATATTCGTTTCTTATATTTTTCTTTCTAACGTCATCCCTACTTTTTATTCTTAGAATTGCTTTATTTAAATATTGTTAAACCATTTAGAAAAAGGCCAAACAGTGCCAAACATATCATAAGGCCTGACATGGCAAGCATACTGAATCACACCCCTACCATGTGGTGAAGGCGCGCGCACGCGTGGGGTGGGGGGGTAAGCAATTTAAATATGACTGCAATGAAGCATGTGTCTTGCTTTTCTTTCAAGAGAATGTCTTTATTTTCGCAGTGTGGACAATAGGCGTGTGGCGCTCCAGGACCGCGTTGTGTCAATCTTTTCGGCTCTGCGGTGCAGTGAGGTGATGTGCAGCGACCAAACCCGGACCCACAGCATGTCCAGACCGATTAGGGGTCAGGGACGACTGAAGCAAGACCTCTGCAATTATATTCCTTACAGCAGTTTCCAACCAAAAATATGACCTCTAAACACCAGACTAACTCAACGAATCTAAAACTGTTGACTTGTGGGTAAATAAAGCGTTCAGGAATAATTATCAATATATCAGTGCAATCACGTCAATTGAAATGCTCCTGTGAGCATAAAAAGCGAACATAATCCAGTAGCTTCAATATTGACCAAAAACTCAACATAAACATTTTTCTTGACTTTCCAACTCTGCGGAAGACTGGCAAGAGAAATTCGATTGAGGTTATAGATCTCGTAGTCCCATCACTGGAACAGCTGTTATTTCTCCCCTAAACCCGATAATCAAACACAGACACGGCCACCGCTTAGACCTCGCATCCCAGACCAAGGATTAACAGTCTTTTATATTCAAATGTAACTATGCCAGACGACTAAATAAGAATAAGCATTCATTTATAAAATTGCTCCCACAAATTTGATTAGGCTATTAATGGATCAGATATATTTAGTACAATAAGTCTTAACAATTTGGTTACATTTGGGATTACTAAAATATAGCTACTTAAGAAGGAAAGCGCGATGATGACTCACCACCATGATGCAATTTATTTTACCCCCGTGGAAAGCTGTATGCTTATTAAAATCAACATTTACAATTTATAGGCCCAATTTTATCGGCTATATCTTATGCAAAAAAGATAGCCGTTCTCGATGCAGGTAAACATCAACAAAAACCATAAGAAAATCTCATCTCATTATCTCATTAGCGACAGCCAACCAAAGAGCAGTGACAAGAAATTATTATATTATTCCCCGCTGGGCCCGAATGGAAACGAGCAGTCTTTGAGAGTGGTCGCTCTAGTTTAGATTAATGGTTCCCAGCGCTTATTCTGCAGTGCGGGTGAAAGGGCCAGGATCACTAATGATTATAATATAATGTGTGGTGATAACCACTCCCTTTGAGATATTATCGCGCAGTGGGCAATGCTCAGGGGACGGGCTGCGGGGCTGAAAATCAGCAGATAGCTGCTAAACAGGAGCAGATTTCTGCACTGAAGCTCCAAGAGCATGCACGAGTCCAGTCCTGTCTGCTGCTGATATCAACAGCCAGGGGCTAAATTAAAACATTGTATTTTTTATTTTTTTTATTTTGTGAGCCATGAATGACTTTTTTTCTTTTTAAAAAAGAAAAGAAAGACGAAAAAAGCCAAGGACTAATCTTTGGATAACGTTCATTAAATACTGGCTACAAATGATGAACTTGTTGGAACATATTTATTTTTTTCAGTGTAATGATGATTATTGTACAATAAACGAGGTTGGCTCCTTACAATCTCTAAAATAGTCTTAACTAACATCATACGTTTGATTTTGGAGGGCCTTTTCACAAACCAGACTGCTTTGTAGAACCGGTGCAACATAATGAATCTGTCAGCCCCAAAGATGCTGAACTACAACCCAAACTCTCCTCAATATAAAAACTGCGCTAAGAGATGCAAAACATCTTCGAGGCCTTTAAAGTTATGCTTAAACATTCCCCAGTTGAATAAAAAACGGTCACGGCTTTGATACGACAGAAATAGTAGGCTAACGCTCAACTTCATATAGTAATGAATGAAAGTGACCCAAGATTAACGCGTTTAATGTGAGTGCACGAGCTTGGTTCATCTTCTTCTATACAGTAGAAAACGTAACAGATGCAAACAGAAGAGCATTACAGTGGCGGACATTAAAATTAGCAATAATCAACATGCATTAATAGCCTATAAAGTACCGCTTTGCTTCTGATAATCTGTGAAATCAAGAAGAAAGATCAGTTCAAACTAAAAACGTTAAATTTAGATAGGCTATGTTTATCTACGAATGTTTTCAACATGACAGACCAAGATGTTTTTAGGAAACGCGCAGAAGAGATGAAGAACCTCATTAGTGTGACTACCAAAGAATAGGACTACCTATAGCCTTTTAATTGACTAAAAATGTAAACGGTGCTAATCGATGTAATCCAAGTTCAGACCCCCCCCACCAAAAGAAAAAACGAACAGACCGGACACATCCCTTCTCATGGCAATCGACTGCGATGGATCAATGATAAAGCTGCCTGACTAACTTCTCCGAGAGTCTGCAGTGAACACAGGAAAAGGGGGGTGATCCTAAAGGACCACGGGAGACAAGGCCCAGGCAATCCCTCCTCATTCATCTTCATTGCCTTTGTGTGCACAAAAAGCAAGCCCTGCATAAGGTAAAGCCACCATCAAAGCCATGGCTTTATTTTATATCCTATAGATCAGGAGGGAGACAAAGCTTTATTTTCGCCAGGAGAGAGATATTTTACCTCCGCCGTACGGTTTTATGTTGGAGAGGTGTCAGACAGACGAAATGAATGGCTAATGCATAGGCAAAACGCACTCACCCCAGCATGCCTCACGTCAGCAGACGCTGTCGGGATTTAGGGCCAGTGGAAGCCGAGCGCGCGACTGAGCACGAGCATATAAATACGTGATGTTCTCTACTAGTCCAGATACATGTGCCTACAGTGCCATTTTTAAATCTATACGACCAGTGATAGTTATAGTAATAGTTAAGGAGATTTATAAAGGGATACCTCGCCATAATCCGAATCTCCTCACGGTTAGTCATTAGCTACCACCACAACAACGCTGGTTTTAAAGGAGCCTGGTCTCATGAAAATGCTATAAATAGTATGCCCAATACAAAGAGAAAATCGTGCTTATAAAATAGACGTGCATATAATGACGTTTGACGTTATATAATACGCAGTTGTCGGGTACATATGATAATCTACCCCACTACCCTAATCCTTCCCACTGCGTATCATATGCTTGCCAAAGTCCATTTCTGCGTGTAAATAGTACAACAAATCTTTTCATAAGATCGGGTAGTTTTAAATGTAGATATAAGGTAGTAATTTATGGTTGAATATAAACAATAAGCACACTTTTGAGTTTAGTTGAGGATGTTTGGTTTTATGGGGTTGTGAATAAATTATGTCACATTGCTAATTATCTCATTTTGCACCAACCTCTTATCCTACTTGGGACCCCGTCCAAATTATGGAGCATATTCAGTTCGTTATATGGGCAACATTTTATTTTAATGGGACCGTTTATTTCAGGGAGTGTATTATATGCATTGGCTGTGGCTATCGCAGTCACTAACAGTGAACTTGTTTTGTATCCGCCATCATTTCTGTGTCTGTTTATTTATGTTCTGTCAGACTTTTTAGCAAATGGGGACCTTAAAAATGAGGAGCTTTCTGGATTTCTAGTATGTTCTACTCATCTTGGCTTTGATACTGCATAAAGCAAACTAATACCGTGCACGGGTAAAGAAAATGATTGTTAGACGATTGGCCTCTCAAAACCAAGGCTTTCAAAACCATTCCCATTTGAAATGGACAAAAGTTGAACTGAACTGCTCACACGGAGAAAAAAATACTGCATGCTGCACCGAAAAGAAAATATTCTCATTTTCAGCAGACAACAAAAGCCAAGAAACTGGTTAGAATGCCGAATGCCAGACAAACCCATTTTTGCTGCGGGCCCTCCTGTTGTTCCAGGGCCATTAGTTGAATGAGGTGCTGCTCCACTGTACTCCAGCAGTTCCTCACTGTACGTTTGGTGAGATATCTCGGATGCTTTACTCACAGACTACAGACTTTCATATTCCTCCTGCTGTGTCTGGAGAGCTGAAACAGAGGGTGGGCATGCAAATAGTTTTCTCTGTACGGTGAGCTCAGATGAGACCGTTACCTTGTTTGGAGCTGTTTTTCCTCTTGTGTGTTTGTGCCTGAGTGGGCCATCAGGTAGGCATGGCGGGAGGCAGGGTTGTAGGAACGGGGAGTGATGGGTTGAAAAGGTGAAGAGGTCATGACCTCTGGGTGTTTTATGAGAGACTGAGACTGATTTGTCTTCAGCGGAGCATGCTGTTGGCATCTTCACACCCTTGAGTTGCTGGCTGGCAAGGCAGGACGGGATAGGGGGGTTGCTGGCTGTAAATTAGCACACTGGCATAGTGACAGGCAGTCAGGGCCATGGGAATGGCACCCACCTTGACCTGTTTGCGGGTCTGCCGGGTCCAGATGGCAGGGACCGCTGGAGCAGACCTTAGTTTGAAAATACCATCTAAAAGAGCACACACCCTTAAGGCATCCTAATCACACTGTGTCTGAACAGACTGCAGTGTAACTCTCCCCACTGATATAGCTGTATCTAAATTTCATCTATACGTAACTTGATAAATAGGCTTCACAAAAATTACATATAGTCCTTTGGGGAAAAATAATAATAAAAGCAAATAGATAAATACAAAATGAAGCATCATATAAAATCAAACATAATGATATTAAAATATAACAAAAATGCAGAAATACAAACTAACAAAATCTTCCAGTTTTCAGTCAAGGATGATCCATTGTTATATAGAATATAATAATAATAAAAACAAATTATAAAAACATTAAGAAAAAAAAAAGAAAAAAAAAACACACACACACACACACAAAGACAAACACACGTCCATTATTGATATTTAATATTTATATATAATATTTAATACTAATTATGTATGCAAAATGTCAATTATTTTACCAATAAAAGATAAATCATAAAAACATTTAAAAAATAATAATTTAGTACTGTCCTGAACAATATATTTTATATAAAAGATGTTTAAATGTAGTCCAGAAGACAAAATAATGGCTAAATTCATAAAAAATTACCCTGTTCAACAATTGACATAATTTTTTGTAATGGTTGTCCTTTGTTCCTGAAAAATCCCACATATTGTTTGAAATCCCCTTTTTTTGTGATCCATATATATATTTATATGCTACACATTGTGTATATACATTATATACATTAAAAGTATTACATGTATGCCCTAGTGTATACCAGGTTAAACACAAATAAAATGCTAAATTTCCGTCTGACAGAAAAAAATCAAGAATAATTTAAGGCACATTTGAATATGAGAAAACTATATCTGCCTAGCTCAGCATTTCCCCATTTGACTCCTAGAGATCTATGTATCAGGCATCAGAACCTCACATTAAATAGTGTCTTATTGACTGCTCTTGTGGTGTGAAAGATCCTGGCGCTTTAATATGTATTCCCTGCTTTCTCCTCAGGCTGTGGGTGGGAATTAATAGTCTAATGCTGCTGGAAGCCAAGCCCCCTTACAAATCATGTAATTCCTGTTACTGGAAGACAAACATGGCCTAGATCTAATCAGGCCTGCAGGAATCCCCTATCAAAGCATCACAGGTTCAGCATCTCTCCCGCTTCCCGACCGGCCTCACGAAATGCCGATTAGGCCAACCAGCAAGTGTATGCATTAGACTGAACACACTCCATTTCTAGATAACTATATATCTGTTAAAGATAGATAGACAGACGGTTGCAGAGCTTTAAGGGTGTTGCAACAAAAGGGAGAGGCTCAATGAATCAAGCTCTGTCCAACACACTGGGGCACAAATCAATTGTGGTTACCTTTTAGTGCAACATATGAATTACGTGCATAAAAATACATATGTGTTTGAATGAATTGTGCTTGTTTAATCAACTATAACTCAATATATTTAATATGCTGTTGATCTTGAATATCTTTTGTTTATCATCCAATATTCAAAGACTACATTTGAACCTTAAATTATAAATTGTGTAAATATACTGGATTTTTTCTTTGTTGTCTTCACTATAAAAGTAGTCCAAGAATCCTGTTGGAGTTAAGCAGGAATTTATTGGGAGAAAATAAATGTAAAAAGTAATGAATGTTATGTACTGAAGCATGTTCATTACAATATTGATTATCATATGCCTTTCTGCTTTTAAAACAAATGTATTAATTAAATAATTATTTATTATTATTTTGTATTAGTGTTTCCTAGACCAGCTGGAACCCTGTTGCAGTTGAACAGACTTTTAGAGGGGGGAACAATTTGGTATTATTGATAACATGTTGTTTTAAAATGAATTTTTGTAATTGTTTTGCATAGTAGTGTTTCAGATTTAGTGGCTAGAAATAATAAGAAAAGAAAAGAAATTGGAAAAAAATTAATGGCAATGTTCAATTAAATAATGATTAATTATTAATCATTATTTAATTAAAAATACATTTATAGTTTGAATTATTTTAATTTCATTATTACTTATCAAATAAAATGAACTTTTACATTTCTAAATAACTTTTTTTTCAATTTGATGTTTAATCTGATTTGAAGCACTTGTAGCTGTCCTATGTTAGCAAGCACTTCAATGTTGTACTCTCGTCCACGCACAGGAACAGATTGAGGATTGGGTGTGGCTTTCTGTGCTGTCAGAGATTCCAGACCTGGGAAAGATCATCAAGATACACACTGAAAGATTGATTGATTGATTGCCAACAGAATGCCCTGGAACTACCTTTAGCACAAGATAATGTAATTGAGCTAGCTTCACTGCGATGAGAGAGCCAGACAAATACCACTCTGCTGTAGCATCACACAGACAAAAGCCTACTTGATAGGATATTTCTTTTCATTGGTCATGTTCACAATGGGATGAAGTGGTCTTCCAGAGTCCCACAGGTGTGCTGTATGGTCCTGTCTGTTTGTCAGCCTAGAGAGAAGTCCCATGCTATTCACCTGAGCCCAATCCTCTGTGTAAAAGCTGATTGTGGCGGTGTTATCGACTTCTTCTTGTAATTCTCTGCTGAAAAAAAAAGGGAAGTGGAAAGTTTTATCTCTGTGCGGCAGCAGTGGGGAGGGGTGAGAGTTCACTCTCTGTAAGCTTGAGACACTGAAAATATTAACGCCGGGACAGCTTTGCACACACAGAAAAGCCCCCCGTAGACCTTCACTGCTCTGAGTAAGAGACGGAGAGCAGAATTAACGCAGCACAAAAAACATGTGAGCACCAATCTGATATTGTACAGTGTTTCCAAGATTTTCCCCATTTAAACGGCTTATACACTTCTCCTTGGATCTTCCATGGATCAGCAACAGAAATGGATTTGACTGTAAATAAACAGTGTGAGCGGATTGACTTGCATGGTTTTAATGATTACCAGAGAGCTGGCGAAATATTACGGTAGATCTGAACAATGTAAAGAGAGAAAAATATATGTGGATTTATCGTGCTGTGCACAGATGCTGTTACAGAGCAAAACAGCTGAAATGGTGCATTCACATGCATTGAAGTTTCAAGTACTTGGCTATGCAAATTTCAATAAATATAACTTTTGTCACAAATAATTGATTTTAGTGTTTTTTGTCCCCCACTGTGTGTTTTGAAATCTTACTCATAATTTTAAAATGGAATTTTTTAGTTTACATATGCGCACAAACAAACAAACAAAAAAGTATTTTTTTTTATTTATTATTATGCATTAATTTATTTTGAAAACCTTTTTTTAGTACATTATATAAAAAATGGCATTAAAGGCTCGTTCACTCTATGGAAGATAATGATAAATATATAGTTTTAAAAAATGTAAATGTAAGCTGATAACACTTACCATTTTGACATCAGAATTCTACCTGCTTTAAAGAGCTTGAACATTTAAAGCAGCAAATGACAACTGCAGCATGTACTTATAATAAACATAAAATGTTTGTGCATTTTTATGGATGTCAGTATAGTTCTAGTTATACAGTAGTTATCTTTAAAGTTACTGTTCTTGGTGTGAACAGGCCTTTATACAATAAAATTAATTTTAATAAAATAAAAATGAATTTCTATGAATTCCAATGGAAAATGAGCTATATCAATCCACACCAGACACCGGTCCTGTGCATGAACACTGCCAGTAGAACAGAGAATTCAATGGGAAAGGTCATGAGGACAGTGTAAGGCCATGGTGAACACCGATAAGCTGTTTTGTTTGCATGTGCATAAGTTAAATATTACAGTGGGACATTTTCCTCTCTTGTCGTTTCATTCTTCCGTTGGTTTTTTTGCACGTTTTCCTGCAAGACACACCCCCTGATCCGCCTACCCCCCCCCCCCCACCCTTGATGCCCTTCCACCCTTTGTGCTCCTCTCCAAATACAGCACGTCCCCAAAATAAGAAATGGCAAATCCGCTCCCTCTTAGCCGCAGACGTGTTTACCATCCCATAATACTGCTCCAAGATTTGTTCAGCCCTTTGGATTGCCTTTTCTGCTCATATTTCCCCTCCGCTCTTATCAGAGAACAAAGCGGCTTCTTCCCCCCATCGCAAAGCTCAGAAACCCCTGATTGTTACAATGGTAAGTATCGAAGGCGTTCTCCATTTCCACTGTAAAACCTGGAGACTATTGCAACGCAACCACACCGCGCTGGGGGAGATTGCTGTCAACACTCTCCAAAAACTGCAAACTCAGATTAGAGTCTGCTCTCGACGTCGATTTCAAAAGGCTTGCGTGCTTATTCAAGCCCAATGTGAAATAATCTGCATCTATTCAGATATAGAGAGGGTGCATGGAAGTTATTGATGTCAACTTTGCATGCTTATTGCTACCTTGGTTCTGCTGCTGGTATAATTGAACTGAAAAGAGGCATGAAAAATGGCTTCCCTTGAGTCTTAATACCCAGGTAAAGAATTCAGTGTTTGGTTTGGGAAAATATGTAATTTTCTAAAGTAAATGGTATAGCTGGTTAAAAGAGACCAGTCTGGAATACCCACGGCACATTTATTTTGCCATAAAAGAATTTTTTTTTGTAGAAGAGGTGGGATATTTTCATAATACACAGCTACATTACTGCTGCTCTGTATTATGTTCAGTTGGCTATTGCTGCGTGTTTACACCGCATTAAAATCCTAATGTATTTCACTCACTATTTTCTCTTGTTGAATCAATAGCTGTTTAAAACAGCCTCTTTTTACATGCACAAAAAATATATTATATTAACAAAACCTCACGATTTTGAATTATCATCTTATATATACCAGTGGATGGGTGCCGTCAATGAGAGTTCAGACAGTTGATAAAAAAACATCACAATAATACAAAAGTAATCGACATGACTCCAGTCCATCAATTAATGTCTTGTGAGCATTTTTAATGTAAGACTGCTGCTTCTGACCAAAATATGAGTCTTCTATATGAAATATTGCAGTGAAAATGTCATCTCATCTGAATCAGGAGAGAAATATGCATAGATCAAGCACTGCTTATAAGAGAAAACACAAGTATGGTCAGCAAGTAAGGTCAGAGGACAATAGGGGATGGACTTTTTTAACTTGGGGGTTATTTGTCCAGAAGCAAAGGTTTAAAGCTAAAATGCTTTAATGATGGATTTATTTCTTACAAACACACAGCTTTTCATTTCACAAGACATTAATCGATGGATTTTTGTGATGTCTTTATCACTCTTATTCTGACGGCACCCATTCACTGCAGAGGATCCATTGGTGAGCAAGTGATGTAATGCAAAATTTCTGTAAATGCCTTTCAGCTTATTTACATCATGGCTGGCCTAATGGTTCATTTTCATAAAATGTTTAATTTTTGGGTGAAATATTCTAATAACAGTATTATAACCCCCCCTCGCATGACATGCTTAGAAGTGTCAGATGGCTAAGCTTGAAATCCTGGCCATAGACCTGCCAAATTGCCCAACAGAGCTTGTATATGTGTGTGTTCAACAGAGTTTGTGTGTGTGTGTCTGTGATGAGATACTCACACACACACAGCTCAGGTTAAACTGCATGGGAATCGCGCAGGCTACACACTGTTTGTTTTGGACTCAATAGCATCTCATTTACACGTGTTAATTGCAGCTAATTGGTTCTAATTGGATGAACAGAAAACCCTCTGGGACCATTCATACCTTTAATTTGAGGTAAATATCATTAATTAACATATGTTAATTGGAGCCAATTAACATTGATTAAGAGATGCCAGCCACGAGAAAAAGTACAACTATCAAAATTCAATCGAGTCGGATACGTGCTTCAGGACGAGACGCCGCTCAGACGAAACGGCATCTGGACCAGTGCTGTTTGGGTGGCTTTGGGTGACGAATGGGGATGCTCAGACTGGCACGGATGCGTGTTGTCTAGTGCCGCCCCTGCCCCGTGGCACACCTGCGCAGGAAGTGCTCCCATGGACAGAGGGCATCTGTAGGCCCATGAGGGGCCAGCGTGTGCTGCACCGCCGGAGCGCAAGAGATTATAGGAGCTGCTGCTGAGTCCGGCAGATAGGGAGGGGACAGAGACTGAGAGAGCGAGAGGGCGAGAGGTAGAGCTGCGAGCCACTATATGTATGGACAATGAGAGTTGGAATGAATATAAGATGTTGAGAGAGAAGAAATAAGGAGAAAGTATATCCTGAGTGATAGCAAAAGTATTTTTGGAAGGCCTAGAACAAAGGCTGAACTATGAGAGAGTAATGTGCATTGATACTCAGGTATCAGACATTCAGACATGTGCAACCCTGCAAATGGTCAGGTCCAGTCACCTTTATTTAATATAGTGAATTATACACTACATTGTCACGATTTGGTGCAGACAAGGAGAGATGGATCTATTCCCAGTGTTATATTTATTAAAGGGACAGTTCACCCAAAAATGAAATTCTGCCATCATTTACTCATCCTTAAGTTGTACCAAACCTGTACGAGTTTCCTTTAACTGTTGAACACAAAAGAAGATATTGTGAAAAAAGGTTTCAGTTGACACAGATAGAGTTGACGGTATCCATTGACTTCTATAGTATTAATAAAAATACTATGGGAGTCAATAGTTACAATTAACTGTTTGATTGCCAACATTCTTCAAAATGTCTTCTTTTGTGTTTATCCTCCACAGTTTCTTTCAGCTGCTGAATACAAAATAAGATATTTTGAAGAATGTTGTTAGCCAAAGATTTAACGGTAGCCATTGACTTCTATAGTATGGAGAAAACTTCAATGGAATTCAGTGGCTACTATCAATTGTTTGGTTACAGATTTTCTTCAAAATATCTTCTTTGTGTTCAACAGCTGAAGGAGACAAAGTAGACTAACTGTTGACAGACATTTTATTTTTGGGTGAACAATTTTTGTTTTTCTAAAGTGAAAAAAACCCCAACATGGTTGCACAGGAGGACAGCTTTACAAACTTTACATGGATGGAAACGGACAAATAACACTAAAATAGAGGGCTATACAGACTAAATGACGAACTAAGCAAGGAACAGGTGAACATTATAAATAACCAAGGAAACAAATTAACAGGAAGAATACCCAGGAAGAGAAAAAAATCCAATTAAAAGTCTGTTAAAATCTTCAAAACAATAGTCGTAAATGCAATGAAACACAAAAAACAAAATACCTGAAACATACAGACTGTAGCCTCAAAGTTATAAACAAGAAAGTAACAGAATCACCTTCAAATATTGGACTAATTCATCAATCCGGTCACTATTCGGCTCAAGTCAGTTTAGTGTTGAATCAGTTCAGTTAAAATATCCAAACGATGCCTGAAGTAGCTTATTCCGGTGCTTTCAGACTGAATGTTTGAGTTAATATGGACATATGGACAGGCAGACTGTTGGAGGGTTTTCATACGTCAGTGATTTGGCTGGCAAGGGCAGGTGATTCCCAGTCGGGCGAGAGATCGAGCGAGAAGAGGCGCTTGTCCTACTGGGCCGGTAACCTGTGTCAGAGACCTGGAGTCCTGAGCTGACATTGACACAAACACATGAAAACAGGCGCCTGGCAGGTGTCTGGGCACACACTGGCATCAGCAACACTCTCCATTCCTTTCTCCTTCAGTGTCTAAAGTGTAGGGCACATGACAAACAACAACAAGCGATGCACAGTGTCATCTTCTGAATAACTTTGCAACTTGACAAGCACACTTGCCTCAAGAAGACAGAGAGATGCACAGACAGACAGCGACGCGGTGTACGTGCTCACACAGCGGCACGTGCGCTTGCAGCCTCGAGCGCTGAGGCATGGTGGCAGAGGCCGACGGTGCCCAGTAGGGAAAGGTGTGAATGTGTGTCAGATGGTACAGCGGGCAGGCTGGCATCGAACAAGGTAGTAAGGCTGGCACAGCTATAGCGGTCCACTCAGGCAAGGAGAGCTGGGGCTTAGCCCGGCCCACACGCTGCGCCACCCAGGTAACACCAAGACTGCCAGCCAGCCACCCACCTGCCCCCTCAGCCTCCCTGCATGCCCTGGGGCAGCATCTTACATACCAGCCTGCCTGAATCACTGAGCCTGCTAATCATCTTAGCCCCAGACACACACATAGCCTTCTGTGTGGAACTAGCCTGTGTGGAACTAGCCGTGCCTGTAATGGGAAATAATGCGCTAATACACCCTTGACCCATATATAGCCAGTATACAGACATATATATATATATCTATATGTACTCTCTTATAGTGTATATATATATATATATATATATATATATGC
>JAUMHE010000067.1:11500387-11525356 GCA_032359235.1 Enteromius mattozi
AAACACGCAAATAAATTTTTAATTATTTAAATTATTTATTTATTTATTTTAGTGCTGTCAAATGATTAATCGTGATCGAAATAAAATTTTTTGTTTACATAATATATATATATGTGCGTACTGTGTATATTGTATATGTATATATAAATATAAACATATGCATGTATGTATTTAAGAAAAAAGTTATTTTTATATTGAATATATTTATTCAATATAAAATATATAAATATAAATATGTAAATGTGTATACAAGTAAATATTTCAAAATGTATACTGTATATGTGTGTATGTATATGTGCATAATAAATATACACATCACATAGACACACACATACACACACACATATTATGTAAACTTTAACGTTTATTTTGGATGCGATTAATCACTTGACAGCACTAATTTATTTATTTATTCCTTTAGATAAAATGTATCTTTTTCTTAGGGCTGTCAAAGTTAAAACTTGATTTTAATAAAAATACATATTTTAAGATTAACCCATCTACAATTAATAGCTTGCACTAAGGGAAAAAATATATAAAATTGAAAAAAATTTTTTTATGAATATGGAGTGATACAAAACGGCTGCAGTTCTGTTATCACTAGAATATCACATGTACAGAAAAGGCTCTCAGCCAATCAGAACTGTTTCACAAATATAGCCTATACATGGATGTTTTATTGTACGCTTAATGTGTGTGTGCAGGCAATGTTCTTCATACAGAGTTGAACCAGTGTTCTGTGCTCCCTTCACTGCTGACTTTAAAGACAACTGCTGAGGTCTAATAAATCCATCAAAAGTCGTCCACCTGTCATCTCAGCCCTGCTTTTACTTTAAAGGCTGGACAGGAGGGCAGAAGTCCCAAAACAAAGGCTCAAGGAGACAGAGGGGGCGGTAGGGATGTGAGGGGGTGCAAACCCTCCTGTAGTCACACATCATGAATATTTAACAGAACTTGTTGGAGTGAGCAGAAAATGCTAGGGTGGGTAAGCTTAGGGATTGTGTCTGCTTGCGTTCGGCGTCAGGACTGCGTTCAGCGCACCCTTGTTCGGAGTGTGCGGCGGGGTTTGTTTGCAAGATTGGGGTTGGGTGGGCAGCATCAAAGGATCACCAAGGGACAGCAATTCCCATGGCAACAGTTCGTCAGGTAGGGGGCTAGGGGTTCAGCTGCCCCTGCAGGTCCCTCGAGATGGAGAGAGAGAGAAACGGAGAGAGCGAGGAGAGCGGGAAGCATTTTGTCTCAGCACACTTGACAAAACAAAGACAACTCACTCCTCTGGTTTCATGCCACATTTTTTATTCATAAACAAGCTGCTGGCTGTAAAGACATGATAAAGCGGCGCGGGGCCTCTGCTGAGATGGCCACCCATTTGAATGCAAAGCCTCAGCTGCACAAAATCCTCCCGAGCCCCATTATTCTCTGGATTTCGCCGCTATTTTCGTCAGCCACTAAGCTGGCCATGGATCGAGACTGGAGATATGTCATCAAAATGGTCTCATTCAGCTACCGATGGCCATTAACATAAAAATTAAAGAATTATAAAACAAGCTTGAATGAATGAGGGATGAATAAAATGAATAAAAATCTCCACCCGCCTTGACTCCAATCATTTTCACATCCTTTTTTCATCCCACAAAGTGGGGGATTGCTGCATTCTTCCATTATTGGATTAATTGCCTTTATTTGCTGTAAACATATGTTTACTGCTAACATGGGCAGACAGTAGGAGTGGATTGTGTGTGGCACTTGACACTAATATTTTCAGATTTCAAGGTTAAGATTTCTAAAGTGGAATTGAACAAATTATCACATAAAATAGCATTTAAATAATAATAGATAAATTAAATAATTGTTTACCAAAATTTGTGTTCCATTGGTTGGCTAAAAGGGCATCCTGAATTAATCATGCTATTGGTTGAGTCAGTTTTCCTGGTTGGGAACAAAAATGAATGTTCTGATAGCACAACAGTGTCACAGTATTACACTTTCAGTCTCCATAATATTTACTTACAGTTGTCTGTGCATAAGATGGGGCAGGAACATAAAAAAAAGACATTGAAAAAAATAACTTCACCCAGAAATTGATTGAAAATTGATTTGTCTGTCCTGCATGCAGCATAATTTTAAACAGGTCACACAAACCTCACCAGTGATTATGTTAATACAAATATATATTTTGTTAAAAAAAAAATTTCACAGTATATATATATATAGGCCATTTAAAAATGAATTACGATATGATATGATGATATAATTATAAAAAAGACATAATATAATTACATATTTTTTTAAATAACAAACAATTTCCAGTTAATATTTCAATTATTCGCTTTAGTATAATGACAATAGAAGACAATTGTTTGGAAAAATACAGATGCCTTGCAAAAAGTTAAAAAAAAACTCATAACAGACATACAACTAATAATATGAATCCTCATATAATTTTATTAATATAATTATTACTTTTAGTTTAGTTTCATATCAGTGCACAGTGCATTATAAATATCCGTCTCTGAAGAATTCTTCCCTTCCTTCGGTTTTTCTCCTCCCTTCCCAGCATCACACTTATGATTTATTTAGTCTGTTGTTTGTGTCAGACTGTCGTCTTGTTTTGCTTCTATTTGAAAGGTGTTTATTTTGTCAATGACTTGAGTGTTTGCCCAGCTGGCGCCGCCGTGCCAAGGTTGTGCCAGCACAGTGCCTGGGGTACAGGCTTTAGGGTTTGAGTGGGGGGGCGAGGGGATGCGGTGGAACCGGAGGGTGGAGGCAGAGGGTGTTCGGGGTGACATGGCAGCATGCCCGATCCTCCGCGTCCCCCGTCCAGCAGAGTGTGGGCTTGCAGACCTGTGAGAGCCTATCAATGCCAGTCCAAACGCCGGCAAAGAAGAGAGGCTTAGCTGTAATCCGTATTGACTGCCTTGTGCTTTGTCTGCCAATTTATATCATGGATTTGTCCCACTCAATGATGTGCTTCTGTCAAGTTCTCCCACATTAATCCATAACATTATTAGTTTTCAGTACAGCCCTAATTATTCCAGCTCTGACCTAAATGGTAACGGAATGAATGAAAAGAATTCAAACAAACAAACAAACAAACATTTATATCCAAACATGACGTGGTAACAATGGGGTTAATTCTATAGATGCAATTGTCAAATCATTGGTTTTGTCTTCGCAAAACAAGTGTGAAATGAAACATCAGACACACAGGGCTACAGTACTCAGGGAAAAAGAGGAGATCCTATTCAACTTAGGACGGCACTGGCAGAGGAATGCGTGGCACCCTGCTGCTAAATCTGTAGATTACAGTGAACTTCCCTCTGGCGGTGCACTGGGACTCTACCTGAGCCAGAACCTGAGGGGAGACAAGCAGGGACTAATTTAAGGATGTGACGCAGCTCCAGGAAGACTTTATCAGCCCAGTTTGTCAGGACAGGACAGGGGGCTTAGACCCAGCCCAGCGTGAGTGCACTTGCTCAGTGTGGTAATACCTCTCAAAGGCACTTGTGTCATGACTTTAGGCAGTTCTGCAAGCCCAAAGAAAATTTTAAGGTGAACAGACTTAGTGCTCCTTTAACACATGTAGATTACCCCAAAATCAGTATTTTTTTTTTTTTATGAATAACTCACCCTTGGTTTTTTGCAAACCTGTAAGACTGAAAAGAAGATACTGAAAAGATAGGATACTGATACTGTTTTACTGATACTGATACAAGACAACACTGGATCCTACTTGCTTACATTGTATGGACCAAAAAAAATAAATAAAAATAAATATATATATATATACATAAATACATAAACCACAGAATAAAGAAAGTCTTACAGGTTTGAAACAATGTTTAGGATAGATAGAGATATTATTTTTTTATTATTATCAGATACATGTTGTGTACATTATTTCTTTTGTATTTTTTAGGTTGGGCTTCAGGAATATTGCAATTTATTGTTAATCTGTTTACTTATGTCCTTCAATCTGAGTTCAAACAATAACCATGATATTGCCCTATCACAATAAAGTGTAATGTATTAATAGACAAACCTGCAGTGGGCTACACAGCACTGCAAATTACATTCAAAACAAATACACAGAGACAGTCTTCTGAGAGAATTTTTATACCTGTGATTAAGTCTCACACCTGTACTGAAGTCATGATGCAGCTTGGCGCAATAGTCAAGCATACAAGCAAGCACTCTCTCTCTCTCTGTCTCTCACTCACTCACTCCCCCATCCACATCAATTTGTTGTGCTGTGTGTTGTTTTTTCCCCCCTTTGCCCGCGTCCCTCTCCTGGGCCAACGCTCACATCAACGGCGAGTTGATAACGCCACTGGAGGAACCCTGTTTGGAATTTAGATTAATGTGTGACTAGCAGCCAGATGGAACGATAAGAATAAAGGAAAATAAGCTAGGAGAGCACTTGAACGGGAACAAAACAAGAGAAAAAAGCACAGAGCCACATAACAGTTTCTCTCTCCCTTTCAGGACACCGTGGACCGAACGAGACGGGTTTGAGGTCATAAATGAGCACTGAATGTGGGACTGCAGGTGTGTATTTGTGTGTTTGTGTGTGTAGGTGATCACACCCCTCACGGCTTATCAGATAACAGCACACCTTTAATGGGCCAGTGTGTAAGAGAGAGACGGCAAACAACCACTTTTGTCTTATCTGCCATTGTTAGCGAGGAAAGCTAACAGACATCCCAGCGGTTCTAGTCGTACCGCGGCCCAGTTCAGCTCCGCTTCAAAACCAGGCCCCCCTGATCCGTAATAACCTCCTCTGCCCGAGCACAGCCCAAATCCCATTTCAGCATCACCGGAGGCGGATAGCCGCTTCTGGCTCTCCCACTGCCATTATCACTGAGCAGCACGCCTCCCAGGTGAGTGGCAGCACAGGGACTAGCGAGAGGAAGACGAGACAGGAAGGAGGGGAGAAAGAGAAACGGAGAAAAAAGTGAAATGATTGGAAACTGTGCCAACATGTAACAAACATACAAAGGAAGTAGACCAATCAATTAATAAGAGAGTGAGAGGATATAACAAGAGTGCAACATGCTGAGGTGTTACAGATACACTGAGACAGAGATGCACTTTTAGCAGGTCAGTATGGACTCTGTCACCCATTTTCCACCTAAAATAAGGCTTGAGCTGAAGCTTCACCAGCGGATCGGCAAACCTTAAATAGAACAGGCCCACATTTTCACTGACTTCATAGATACAGTGATGCAAAATTACTAAACATAGTGCATCATATGATAAGGTTTTATAAAGTGCATCTTAATATGATGTGCAGTGCTGCTTCTCAATTACATTTGTCCTAACAACTGGAAAATAAATAAAAAATACTGGTTAAGAATAGGATTTTCTGTAGTGTAATATAAAAAAGTAACTTCATTTAGTATCTCAAGCTATATTTGATGTAATATTGGTTATTTAAACATAACAAATCAAAATAAATCCATAATTTTTATAAATCAAATACATTGATTAAACATTGACTACTGAACTGAATTCAAACAGATTCAAGCTGAATAATGACACTATTGTCATTTTAGAGCTGTTTTACAGCGAAATTTGAATTTATCTCATATTTCAAGTTCGAATTATGGATTGTGTTATTTTCCATACTGTGAAGGTGCTTTGAAACAATCTGTATTGTGTAAAACTGCTTAATGAAGGTAACTTCAGATGTACAGGGAAAATAAAGTGGCTGTAGCAACAAGATAAAAATACAAACATGTTTGTCAGCTGAATCTGTTTGAAATATAGATTAACTGCATATTAAGAAACCAGTCTAATAGATACCATCTAGTTTGATGTTGATGTGGTGTCCTTTTTAAAATAAACAACCTTAAGTTGCCAAACTTATGTTACAAGTTCATCATAATCTCAAAAAGTTGTAAAAAATTTTAAGACATTTTTAACAACTGGACGAAATATGAGTAATATAAGAAATACAGAAAGGTATAACCTAAACCTATAATGTAAAAATAAAAAAGTATAATTATTTTTAAAAACTTTAAAATACCCAAGTCAAAAAGTTGCATGTTTTGTACTATCTAATAAGATTTCACCATCCGATATAAATTATTATGAAGGTCCAGTCCTCTTTTTTTCTTTTGGTGGACATGATTGGGCATCGTCTCCAGCACCATTTTAGTGGAAGAGGGGTATTTTTGAGTTATGGGCCGCTACAGACCGGGTCTCCTCCCTCCACCTGTGTCCCAGCCCTCCCCTTTCTCTCTCCCCTAGGGCAAGAGGGTGCTGTTAGGGGTATGTGCGGGATGGGGGCGGAGGGAATGGGGGGGTTGTTGTCAGGGAGGCTGATCAGTGGGAGTCAAGGTGCAGCGGAGCAGATAGCTGAGGTCTATGCATACTAAACGGCCTGGCAAGGGGGGCCTGCTGCTCCCGGCTCGCCCTTATCACACCTCTCGGCTCACTTTATCAGATTAGAGCCCCCGGCAGTCGAGACGAGAAGAGAGAGAGAGAGAGAGAAAGTGGGTTTGGAGGGTGATAGGGGGGTTGGAGGAAAGTCAAAGAAAAGAAACAAGGAGAAGAAGAGACAGGGACTGAGAAAGAACGGGAAAGAGAGACACACTCTGTTCCACGTCAAGCGTGAGTACAGTTGAGATGTGTAACATGACCAGCAACACACTTCACTGCTCTGATTGTCTAGCAATCAGACATTCGCCTCATGCTGTTACTGAATTACTGTTACCAGTCCAAATGAAGGAGGAGTCGCCCATGCCATCGCATTTCCATTTGTCTTTTCTTCCCAAAGTAAGGAATGGAATCTGTCGGCAAATCATTTACATTACTTCGTCCTAAGCATATGGGTATATGTTTGCTAATCACAGCTTCAAAATAATCTACACAGATTAGTCTCATAACCTAATTAGGCATCATATCAGTTCTACACTTGTGCCAAGTTTCCGTGTTTAGCTTGCTTATTGAAAGATGCTACATCCCATTTTTGCGTATAATCTAATACTAAACCCTCGCTTTAGAGCCGCCGACTGCTACCGCCGTATGTTGTGTACATACGCCTACAGATTCATCACGGATCATTTGATGTACTTAAAGAGATTTACATCCTTGGCTCTTCTTGACCCATTTTCATATGTGTTTGTTTTGGTGTCAAATGGAGACTGTTGTGTAATGGTTCTGCTATAGGGTTGCGAAGAGAACAGCACAATAACTGTAGATTGTTTCTCATTTATACTTGCCTCGTTTTGTGAAACGTGTGAATGATGCCACGGAGCTTGTCAGACTACATGTGTCTTTGTGATCTTGGCTATGTTAGCTAACAGAAGTGTTTACTCACCAGTGTCCTAGATCGGTCATGCCCTGAGGCGTGTGCCCTCTGCCACTCCATCTGCCCTTTGAGAGCAGCGCAGTGCTTCGTGTCACCCTGACACCCAGAGGCCACAGCGAGGACGCAGCGACACTGAATTAAATAGCGTGAGGTAAATGTACAGGTACATCTTACTGCACAAATCTAGTGCAACTTTTCTTTAGTTTAGTTTCTTAAGCTTAGTTTCTTGGATATGAAAAAAAAATCTTTGTAATTTATCATGCTGTTCATCTATCCATCCATCCATTTATCTTTTTATAAAGTAGATGCACACACAGCATTGATTCATGCATGTGTTTTTAAAATCTTTGGTTACAATATTATCAGTGGATAAACTTTCTAAAAAAAAAAAAAAAAGCTTAAACCAGTCTAAACTGGTTTGCTGGTTTAATAAGGCCTTCCATGCTGTCCAAACTGGTCTTCAGATATTCCTAATCTTGGTTTAAGTTTTTTTTTTTTAATCAATCCGATGTGGACTTTTTATATCTTTTTTTCAGCTTCACAGAATGACTTGTCAGTATAATTTCCTTTTTAAAAACCTCTATGCCAGTACTATATATATATATACACACACACACACGCACACATAATATATATATATGCATATATAAGTTTTTATATTATAGTTTTTGTTTACATAATATATGTGTGTGTTCTGTGTATATTTATTATGTATATATAAATACACACTCATACAGTAAAATATTTACATGCATGTACATCTATATTCATATAATTTATATTATAGATAAATATTTTTAAAATATAAACATAACATATTTTTCTGAAATAGATACATGCATTTGTGTGCATTTAAATATACATAATAAATAGATATATGAATAGATAGATGGAAACAAAAACTTTTATTTTAGATGCCAATAATCGCGGAACAGCATAGGTTTAGATCTCATTAGTGTGAGAAATAATTAAATTCTCAAATTTGGATGAAGTACTGCTTTAATGAATGTTAACAGATTTTACCTTTTGGGCACGTTGTACTTTGTTTTCCTCAACCTTGACATTCATTCTAATCATGAATGAGGGAGTGAAACACTCAGACAGGGCATCTGCTGGATGCAGATGTTCTACAGACGAAGTCACCTCTCCCGTCCTGCATTCTAGATGATCACAGTCAGTCTGTTACACCTGCAGGAGCTGAATCCACCACGGTGTAACACAGAGCGGCGCTGTGGGCAGCCGAGGCCATGGAGCAGGAGAGAGAAAGAGAGAGAGAGTACATGTTGCAAGCTCCAGGCTGCAGAAGGAGAGCAGACCCGAGGGAGCAGCCCTGCGCCTGCAGCCCCATGATGATGATTGATGCAGGCAGGACACACACGCCCCAGCCGCTCAGCAAAATTAAAAGCCTATTTTGTAAAGTTGTAAAGGAGCAGAATGGCACAGGGCTAAGGCAGCCCTCCACCCCTCCTCCCTTCTCTCACCGCCGGGGTCCCGTTTAGTGTCTTTAGTATCATCTACTCCTCAGGGAGCAGGCAGAGGGACTGTTACACGCCTTTCACTCAAGCACATGAATGCGCACAAACAGACACACGCACTCAACCTCCTGTATACGCCCTCAAGACTGGAGCGTGTCTGCTTGATGAATGTTTCCATGTGTGTGTGTGTGCATGTGTGTGCATGTGTCTCCGGCTGCTTCACTGATCATAGAGATACAGCATCACGTAAAAATACACAAGCTACTAACATTTTATCAGCACAGTTCAGACTGGCTGACTTTGTCGTGTTTGAATTATTTCCCTAAAATATACATATGGTGTATATATATAAGTAAGCAACATTGGATAGATAGATAGATAGATAGATAGATAGATAGATAGATAGATAGATGGGGTAAGATTGGAGCAGGGATAACTGTATATCCAAATAATGATGATGAAGATGAGGATGCTTTAAGCATCACAGACAATCTGGTTTATCAGTATCCTGTAGAGGTAAGTGTCTATCTACAGTGCATTGACAGATGAGCCCTGCTTTTATTTCACTTGTTAATAGGCCATGAGAAAAGAGCTCTCGAAGACACTTACTTGTTTGTATATCATTTGCAAATCATTTATCCACAATGTGAATTTAATTGACCAGGCAACCCCAGAGGCTCCCTCAATGTCCACCACCCCTGCACATTCCCATCTATCCCCACTTCCTCACCCAGACCTGGCAGTCTGTGTCCCGCCTCCACCCCGCCCCCTTAGCTGGCAAAACCAGAACGGGCTGTGGGAGTGACAGGCAGCCATAGAGAGCCCAGCCGGGCCAGAGAGGCACACACTGGAGAGGTCAGGCCCATGTCAAGTGGGGTGTGGAGGCCAGCTGAGGAGCCCTGCCTGCACATTGTGCTAATTTGTGCAGCCAGTGTAGACAGAGAGGGCAGGCCAGGAGGAGGAGGAGGCACGGGAGGGCAACGTGGGCCGGCATATGGGGCCCGGCTGAGGGCCGTTCAGATTCACTGTAGCACACTTTCACTGCTTTGTACATAGATACCCACAGACACACACACATACACGAGCACACAGCCACGGTCACATCACCCCCTGCTCAAGTGGGGCCGTGACAGCCACCCATCCCCTCCATCTGCAAGGCAGTCCATGCCAGTGCTTCTCAAAAGGAAAGCACCATACTAACCATTTTCAACCTTTCCACACACCCCTCGATGGACTTGGCAGTAAGCTGTGACTAACTACCAGCAGTTTGTGGTAAGAGCTTTTTGCCTTGAGGGAATGTGTAAACATGAGAACGAGACTTGCCAGTGTAAACATCCTACTGATTGATGCACAGATTTACTGTGCTCAGTACTCTACAATTTAGATAAACACTTTCCACCAACTTTATGGTGCCAGAGAGATGAGATGTGTTTTTAAAATCATTTTGATGCATAACTCACAGTAGAGAAACATAATAAGGTTACATTTGTTGGCATTAGTTAATACATTAGGTATCGTGAACAATCAATATTTTTACTCCTTTTATTAATCTACACTACTGTTGAAATGTTTAAGGTAAGCTTGTCAAAAGGTATATTAGTGTTTTTAATAAGTGACAGTATACTTTTCTATTTCGAATGAACGCTGTCCTTCTGAACTTTATCAAAAAATTCGGACAAAAAATGTATGAATTTCCACAAAAATATTAAGCAGCACAACCATTTTGAGCATTGTTAATAATAAGAAATGAGAACTTTAGTGCAAAATCAGTATATTAGAATGATTTTGAAAGAATCGTAGCTTTGCCATCAAAGAAATACATTTTATATGAAATATTTTCAAATAAATGCTGATTTGATGAGTATAAGTTGAACAATAGTGTAGTTTAATGTTAATTTGTTAAAACAATGTTTTTTATTTGTTTAATCAAATTAAATTAAATATTAAATATATTAATGTAAGTACGAATAATATTAACCTTGAAGTATTGCTAGCTTATGATAGCTTTAATAAGTTGGATAACACATTAGAATAGGGAACACATATTTACAACTAACTATGACCGTTCCCTCAAAAAATTCTTAATTTGCTGCTTATTAAGAGTTATTAAGGTAGCTGTTAAGTTCAAGTATGGGATAGGATTAAGGTATCTAAAATATGGCCATACAGAACAAGAAAATAATATGTGGTTCATAAATACTAATAAACAGCCATTATGCATACTAATAGTAATAAGCAACTAGTTATTAGCAAGAACAGGACCTTAAATTAAAGTGTTACCTTAAGTTGAACCTGTAAAATTCTACCATATACTTTTGTAGTACAAATATACTTATTTGTATCATATAAATGTAACAACCCAATCCCACCAACTAAACCCAAATGGCAAGTTTAAAAATCCAAATCAACTACTGAAGGTCACATTAGTATGAGTAAAGCGTCTGTATCCATATGGGAGTGTGTGTTGACAGCCTGTACCACCATTTGTTTGTGTTGTGGTTATGCTCTTCCAGTCTTGCGCACTGAGCGCTGGCCATGTGTGGTGATCAGGTACACCTGCTGAGCCAGGACAGGCTCTCTCTGCGGGAAGCACCGCTCAGCGCTACCTCATGGAAAAATAGCTAATGTCCTCAGCCTCCCAGTGCAAGTGAGAGATGGTTTCCTCTGTAGCTGATCAGTCTAGTTCACCACACAATCAGGTATCAACAGTGCACCCTAAGCATTCAGCCTCATTTACAGTGGGGTCGTGACCCTGGCTGAGTGATGAGAGAGTCAAATTGGAGCCAACCTAAATGGCACCCCCTCCTTCAATCCCCATCCTTTTCCTCCCACACAGGCGGGGCAGGGGGCAACACCACTGTCACAATCAATTGCAACTGAAGGGACAAATAAAGCAAGCCCTCCCCAACTGGTCTGCAATAGCAGTCACTGCAATATCTACATCACCGACCCAATGAGCTGCCATGCGAAAATATTAGGCAGGGAGCCAGCAGAGGGGGAAAAAATCAGGCAACACACAAATTACACAAAAGAGATTTGGGTTGTCTGGCTGGATGAGAAATTTATAAAGAACATTTGGGAAGGTGGAGGTACTAGCACCTACTTTGAGACATTGAGGAGGGTGTCTGTCTTTTTTTTTTTGTCTTGGCTGCACCCTCTGGGTCCCAACTGGGCCTTGTGTCACAAACAGATGGGCGCCACACAAAGGACCCCCTCACCTCACCAAGCTGGTCCCCAGCATGCCTGATTAAACCCTAATACCAAAGTTAGAATTGATACAGTGACTCGGTGGTGATTCAATTAGGGCAGTGGGCATGAGTGAAGCCGCACAAAAGAGATGGGGTAGTTACAAAGTCATTTTAGTTTGATTATTATGGCATCCTGCACGTGGAAGCAGAAAATTACAGACTCATGTGTTGGAGGCTTGATATCCTCTGGGGCCGCATCAGAGCTTGCTTTCGAGCTGGATGTCACAGTTGACAAAATCACATAGCCTCCATAGATTTAAGCACTGCCAAATAACTCCTTAATGGCAGAAGAGCTCACAATGCAAAATGAAAGCTGTATAACACAGAAAACTCCATAAATGGCTGCATCTTCAAAACTGAAACTGATCAATCAATCAAACTTTATTTATAACTATAAGTAAGCAAAATTGAACTTAACATAAAATTACTCTGCTAGCTAAATAAATAAATAAATTCAAATAAATAAGTGGAAAACAAAAAAGATAATGGTAATTTTCTGGCCAGGATATTATTAATTAACATAATTTTTCATGTTTATTCATGTAAGTTAATACATTAACTAACGTTAACAAATTACACCTTATTGTAAAGTGTTACCGTTTTAACTTTTGTAAGTTGTCCTTTCTAGCTAAAATATATGTTCATAATCTATAATAATGCTTTCTCCAGAGAAAAATTCAATTCCCTGTTGTTCTCTCGCATCAAAATCCGTCCACATATTTGTCTAGAACTTTATTCCCTAAAAAACAGAGATTGATCTGCGCATATTTCTTGTCTGTTCCAGATAAGACAACATTTTCACTGGGGAAAGAAATATTAGAGATGGAAGTAACTCTTTTTTTTTTTAAGCTTAAAATGGTTTAATGATGGATTAGTTTTTTTTTTTTACAAACATGCAGTTTTTCACTAAGACATTACTTTATGGACTGGAGAAGTGTTTATTACTTGTATTATTGTGATGTTTTTAACAGCTGTTTGGGCTCTCATTCTGACGGCACCCATTCACAGCAGAGGATCCATTAGTAACTTATACATTTCTCCAAATCTGTTGCAGTTATTAAATTTGATGAGTCAGTTTTCAAAAAAATATTATTTTGGAGTGAACTATTCCTTAAACACAATGCAATGCGAAATTGAAAATCAATACAGAAATTTCCTTCATATTAACATAGTACATTGTGCCCTGTTTTTACCAACCTTTTTAGACTGTGTAATATTTTATTTAAGCGTTTATACTATACCCTAACATATCATTTTGATCAAACATGAATAAAGTGAAAAATACTGAAACAGCATAAAGAAAAATAAATGCAAAAATCAAGTGAAATAAAAGAATATTTTCTGCATTTACAGGGACACACACAGAGCCAGACCACCTGCAGGCAAATAAGTATTGCTAACATCTCTCCTCTGATATTAGTCTATGTGATTTAAGATTCCTGTGATGATGATAATCAATATGGCAATTGCAATTGGCAGTGATGTATGCACTAACCAGAAGTGCATTAGTCAGGACGACACCACACTGTGGGTATCGACAGCAGGGAGCCGATACGACACGCGTGAGGACAGATAGACGTATTGCTATACACAGAACAACATGGAGATACAGAGATCTCAGATGCCCAGCACAGACAGTCAGCACTTTATCTACAAGTCCCTTTAAATGACAAGAGCTGAACTGAATCTTGCACTCCTGCAGTTTTTATACTGCATAAACAAGAGATGGCCCTCTCTGTATAGGGCAAGTTTAGCATCCAGCTGGTTCACTGCAGTCAAAAGTTTGATGTACTATACTGCATTTATTTCTCATGAACTGAAAGGCTTATATCTGAAATTTGTTCTGCAGACAATAGAAATTGTCACTACAAACAATTTGTTTTTCATTTTTGGTAACACTTTAGAATAGGGAACACATTCACTATTAACTATGACTTTTCCCTCGATAAATTCCTAATTTGCTGCTTATTAATAGTTAGTAAGGTAGTTGTTAAGTTTAGCTATTTGGTAGGATTAGGGATGTAGAATAAGGCATTAATATATGCTTAATTAGTATCAATAAATGGCTAATAAACTAAATAAACTGGTAATTTATGTACACATACTCCTGAAGATGTCAGGAAACACAGAGTGTGGCATGTTATGTACACAACCCCCTAGTTTCCCCGCTCTTTATTTACATTTAGGGATTGCGTGTGTGTGTGTGTGTGTGTGTGTATCCATGTGGAAGAACTAGGGAAGCCTCTTATGTCTCAATTTTCCCCTTTCATTTCTCAGTCACTACCTTTCTATCTTTGTCTGGTCTTGCTGATATGCTAATCGGTGTGTAAGTATACCCTGTCAAATCATTATAGCATATTAATACTATCCTCATCTCTGTATAATTTGCCCAAATGCATAATCGTATTTAGTTTTTTCCTTCTAATGTGAGAACTAGAGAAAATAGTCTTACCTTGGGCATTTTAATCTACACTGATTGAATATCAAACTCTTTTGAATGGGATAAAGTCTTGTGGGCTGGTCATGGGACTCATTGGTCAGACCACAAATAAACAAATCACTTTAAATTCGGTTGTATAAAGTCATTTCTTTATAAATTATTCTATGATGGCAGGACCATTATGGCATAATATGACTGTTTTTTAATTATGTAAACCCCTGAAAATGCATAAATGAAGACAGATTTTCTCATACAGGTTTGGGGTGGGTGTAACCACTAACATAAAAGGTTTAAAGAAAATTAAAGGATTGCAAGATTTTAAAGAGGACGAAAGAAGCCATTTTGAGGCCTAATTTAAAAGTGAATATGGATGTAAAGCAAAAAAAGGAAACGATTTTACATATTTGATGAACTTAAAACCATCAAGCACCCCAGTAAAACTGAACCCGCTTGTATTGCAGAATGAGTTTATACATGTGGACATTATGTATAAAGAGAAAGAGCAGACCTGACTCAGTGCAGGTCATGTTAGGATGAGCCACTCAAGGTAATGACAAGTGTGGAAGATAATGGCGCGAGTGGCTCACCAAATAAGCTTTCATCTTTGTTGCTTTTGTAAGGCAGGGCAAGCCAAGGTCAGCAGCTGAGTGAAGCATCTTTGTGAGTAGGCGGACTCACAAAACAGTGGACTGGACAAGAGGCCACGTGTCGCTGGCAGGATTAACAATGGTCATTTCACAGAGGAACAGCCCTTTCTCTCCTCCGTTTGTCTCGAACCCCCACAACACCCTGCAGCCACTTAGGGCCTGCCCTCTCCTTGACATTTGACCCTTGACTGCTCACAGGTGCTGGCCTCACACGTACATACAACACGCACATATTCAGGTCTGACACGAGAAAGAATGAGGTGCGAAAACCTTCCGTCGTGGCCCCAAACACCCTCAAGTCTCTACCCATGACCTACCTCTTTCACCTTCTCAAAGGCTAGGAGAAAAATGAGAGCAGCTCATGTTAGGAAACACTTTCAATTTGTCTCTGGGTAATAAGAGAGGTATTGCATTAAAGACAAATAGCATCCCCCTCTGTTTCCTTTATCACTGTCAAGGCAATTAATAGGCCAAGGACCCTTTTACTGGGTTAGCAGACAGAGGGCAAGACGAGAATCTCTCATAGAGGAGCCAAGACGTCCTACAGTATCCCATCAGCACTGGAGAATGCATAGAGGTTAACACGTTCAGATTAAAGCTAATAATGTATCCATCAGCTAGTGTTTTCATGTACAGATGGTCGGTTATGGATATATACTGCACCAAATGAGTTATAAATGGGTCAAGACAGCATCTGTGAACTTTTTTTACATAGCTGAAGAATGTGAAACTCTGTGGAATTAACTTTGTTTTATGCATTTTCAAGTACATGTTTTATAAATTTATACCAGGGGTGTCGCTAGACCCTTTTTACTGGGACATGAGCCCCAGTGAAATATTGCTGTGCCTGCATGCCCCAGTAAAATATTACTTATAAATCTATGTCTGACTAGAGATTACTGTATTTTATTATTATTATTATTATTATTTTCTGATAATACTCACTCACACACTTTTAGTCTTTTCACACACTTTTCAATGATTTGTCACACAAAAATAATATTGGATATGAGAGATATTTACCTTGAATCTATATATTTTGAAATATATGTTGAAAACACCTTCCTTTACCATCTGAGACAAAATGTTCATACTACACTCTTATTAGAAGCTAAAAGCATCAAAAAAGCACAAAGAAAAATGTGAAAATCTGTGGAGCTTTCTGCTGATTTCTGCATGATTGTATTCCTTTATAAGTTTTCACATTGATGCTCAAAATTATATTTGTCCTTTCAATGCTATCTTACGCTTTGTTTTGAGTCTCTTTTCTTATAGTATAAAGAAAACTGCAGGGAAATCTTTCTGCTTTAACTGTAGTGTCATAGCAGAGGCAGTGAAAAGATGTCTAAAAAGGCATCATGTCATTTTAAAAATGTGTTTTTATCCATATCTAGGTACATTATTCAGTGTCAGACGGAATTGAACATCACCTATTTTTCATTAACAGAGTTAGTCAAGGACACCATCAAACCAGCATTTATTTCTCTGTATCAGTGTCCATAAGGCATTATTATATCATGACAACTAAACAAAAGCAGTGCCACACTTGTCTCCATGATGCTGTTCAGTGTCTCCTATGTGTTTATGTGTGAAAAAAACATGAGCAGTTGCCAGGATCTTCTTTTTTTTTTTTTTTTTTTGTACACAAATTTGATTTCGAGGAAGTGGACGTTTGCGTGTAAGTGTGTGTAACAAAACGATAAGAGAGGCAGGATCTGATACAGGATGATAAAACACTTTGCTGATGTCGGGGTGGATTTTTGCATTTCACAGGGGAGGAATTGGATGTTATCTGTGTCAGGGGAACATTTTTCCCCCCGGAGGTTGCCCTGGGGCCATAGCCTTTCCCTGCTCAGACACGGAGCTAATCTCTCTGTGCATTACTCAACAACATACAGCCATTTGTGAAAACAAATGAATGGCATACAAGCAGCCTAAATTTAATTGTATGCATAACACACACTCACATTAAACAACAAAAAATGTCAAATGTATTATTATTTTAATTTATTAAAATGTATATAAATGACTATATATTTGTCAAATCAAATGAATGGCATTAATAAAATAAATAAAAATAATTATTTATTTTAACTTTCTTGTTAATTTTATCTACCAGTCAGCTTTCTCTGACTTTACTCTTAAGATCACGATTAGTTGCTAATGTATTAATGTGTAATCCACATGTAAATTTATCTATATAACATCTTAGCATCCGACTCCAAATTCATTTAACATTAAGAACATCAACGGCGGTTAGGATGGGCCAAAGGGCAGGTGAGGTCTGTGTTTGTGTCTGTGCATGAGGTCAAATGAGAGAGAGAGAGACAGACTCGGGTCTCCTTGGCTGTGCTCCTTTCAGCTAGCCCAAGCCTGATCTCCGACGGCTGCCCGGCTACTTTACATGTCTCATTTGAATATATTGATTGGGCCATCTGTAAGCCATTTATCTCTTTCAAAGAACCGTTAGAACAAGCCACCCCTCCTTCCTTCCCGCCCACCCCTGTGTCTCCTCTCACATTTACACACATACACGCACGAATGCTTGCACACACATACGCACCCACAAATACACAGACACACGCACATACACATGCCTCCCCCACCTTTAGATACACACAAATGAACACATATGTGCATCTAAACAAAGCCACTGCTCCAACATGCTAATGTACAGATGACGATAATTGAGACACAATGTGCAAAATATAAATCAATACATGATAACTGACAGCGGCTTTATCTAATCAAAACTGCCATGCATGGGTGTTTTCTCTAGGACCATGGACAGCACTGCTAATGCCTGACTCACCTCAGCAACATGTAGGCCCAAAATGTCACTTTAAGGCCGTTCAAGCGGATCTTGGTTCCTCCCAGGCTGCTATTTTCTGTGGTTTCTAGCATACAAGTGTCGTTATTTTTTAACTTAAACTAAAAAACAAATTTGCAATCATTGAAAAGGTCAAACTGAAAAATTAGACCCTAATATTACCAAGTCTGACATGTTCCTGGATCAACATCTTTGCTGAAACTGAAACAACATTGTGATCAGCCAATCTATTTGAAGAAGTTTTTGTGAAGTTTAGGCTTGCAATCACTGTTTGGTGCTTGTATATCATTCATCTATCACTTTCTCTGATTGTAGGGATTACCAGCCCAGTCTGGAAGTTCGTACATATTTTATGAGGTGGCAAATTCGTACAAATTCATACGACCTCATTCGTACAAATTCATACGATTTAAAACTACCCATCACTGGGGTTTAGACAAATCGTACAAAGTCATACAAGTAAGGTCGTACGAATTTGTATAAATTATCAGGAATTTTCTACCTTGTACGAATTAGTCGTGAGAGTGTGTTGGGATTACACATGGTTAAAGTTCGGTTTAGGTGTTGGGATTTGCTCAATTTTGAATTAAAATGTTGTTCCAGCGTCAACACAATGTGTTCACCTAAGAACACATATAGCTCAGCAAAATCAGGATATATATATATATATATATATATATATATATATATGAGATGAAAGTCTTAACCATAAGACAATATTCTATAAAAAAAAAAAAAAAGGCAAAATTACTTTCAATAATGGTTCAGATCAGAAATAAAACTTGACAACAATGTTATCATAAACTTTGATAGCTTTTTTTCCTTTTAGCTGAATTCACAGTACAAAAACTTGTCCATATTAATGCTAATTGTAGTTTATATTTTGAATATATATATGTATATGTATATATAAATACACACATGCATGCATATATTTAAAAAAATATATGTTGTGTTTATATATTACATATATTTATAAATAACATAAATTCTAAGAATATACACGTATGCATACATACAAAATGCATGAATACATATATACAAAATATATACATGCATGTGTGTGTGTATATTTATATACACATTAAATACACATTTACTGATTATTTTTTGGGATTAAAAGGTAAAAGTCTTTATATAGTAGAGAAAAAAAGAAGCTAATTAATGCATCGGTCAGGTGAAGGCAGCTGCGCTAATCTTCTCATATCACAACCCTAGCGTGTTGTTGAAGAGAAGGCAAGGCTGAACCATCCCATTGTAGCGAGACGCAGGGACCCATCTGCACAGCGCTGATGTTATTTAGAGATACGCAAGCTCTGTGAATAAAGCAATTGTACCACTTTCCCTGTCAAAGCTGTGTGAACACCTCTTGTTACAGTGGACCAGACACCAGACGTCCTGTTCTGGCTTCGTCTCGGCTTCTTTTGGCTTGTCTGTGTTTTTACATCATCCCCGTGTGCAGCGGAATCAGCTGATACAGCACTAACCTGATTGGCCAGATGCCATTTCCATGGCCGCTTTTGCACACACATTGAGAGGATCTGGTCTCATCAGGTGATGTTGGTGATGGCAACAATCATGGTGGTTTCTCACAGTGTCATCTGAATTTTTATGAGTCAAGCAGAGCTGACGGTGACCTTTCTGTGGTGCGTAAGTGCAGGCCCAGCAGATGGTGGAAAATTGGACGGACTGTCTGGGCCATACGGAGCATATGCAGTGAGTTTGTGGAGCCTCTGCGTAGTGCGGTGGAGCCCGGGACGTGGACAGCCGCCCGGCGAGACTGGCACAGCTTGCTGACATTGGCACGGTGCAAAGGTACAGCACGCCACCCTCCGTGAGCCTCTCTCACTTCTTATCCCTCGTTCAAACACAACCCCACTGGACTGAACGAAGCGAAGAGGTACTTAACCCTGTGCTAATCACATTTAGAGAGACAATGAGAGCTTGTTCATGGCTGGGACATTAATCTAGGTTAACCTGAGGACTGGAAATTGCAGTGGTTTGTAATATACACAGACTTGTGTGGTGAAAATGAGAAAAATCAAGCCAATATACTGTATGATAGCTTTTGAGTTATGAGCTGCAAGAAGGTGCATTTAAAATATTATTACAATTTAATGGCAAAACAAGTTCTTTATTAGGATGCCTATTATTAATATTACTACTATTACTTATAAAGCACATATTCTGCATGACTATATTCTACATACCTAATATTATACCTGATTTTAACAACTACCTTACTAACTATTAATAGGCAGCAAATTAGGAGTTTATTGATGCAAAATTTGTAGTTAATGGTAAGTTAATAGTGAGAAGTGGACCTTAAAGTGTGACCAAAATAACTTTTCTATTTTAATATAATTTTAAAATGCTGAACAGAAATCTATATTTATTAAATTGCTGATTTGCTGCTCAAGAAACATTTCTTGTTATTATATATATATATATATATAGAGAGAGAGAGAGAGAGAGAGAGAGAGACATAGATATAGATGTAGATATAGATATATAGAATCCGTAAAGTTGATCAAAAAAGTGATCAATTCTATTAAAATCTATTTTAAAAAAATCATTAAAAGATATATATTTTTTCAAAAATTTTCAACATTTAAACATTATTTATTCATATTATTATTATCCATAACACTGTAAATAGGTACATAATCTGTAAATATTTCAAGATATTCCAATTTTTTCTTAATTTTTTTATATTTTATTCTTTACATTTATTTATTTATTTAGTCTTGCTGTATGTCTATGTGTAATATTCAAAGTAACTGGAGTGCACCCTGGCAGTAAAACTCCTTCTTATTCTTCTAAATCTTGAGATATAGATTAAATTATAGATTAGAAACATAAAGAAAGACTTTTTTAATTACAGAGCAGGTTTTCATATTTTTCTAGGAATATAATTTCAAAATTCCTAATTTTAAAAGTAGAAGTTGAAGCAGTGGAACCCAGTGGGATTGTATTTTCTATGCTAACAGAAGCAGCAGCGTCTCTTTCTGCTGCAACGGCGACTTTTTGAGTGACACCTGCTTTGACTGTTCATACGACCAACTTTAGATCTGCGAGCATCTTATTGTACTGTGTCCTTCTTCCCCATCACTCGGCATCAGCAGTGCTCTGTCTTACTCCCAGATAGCATTCCTTTCTTTCTTTCTTTCCGCCTCTCCCCCTTCAGATGTCAGCATCTGTACACAATTCCTGCACTGCAAATCCTTCAACTGGATGGATGAACGTCCACAGCCCATTCATCATCGCTCTTATCCCCTGCCCTCGCCGCTGTTTTTACATCATCCTGTAGTCAACTTGACAAGTGATGTCCCAGTCTCTTTTTCTCTCTTTTTTCCCTCCCTTGCCTTCTCCCCACCCTCTGTCCATATCTCTGTCCGTTCTTTTCCCTTCTCCACCCTGTACCACTGGGACCAGTGCGGCACCGTCCTCTCTAGCCATAAAAGCCCTATAAAAGCTAACACGCTGAAGAAAGGGTAATGATGAAATTTAACTGCTTGCCTTGGCGCACCTGGGGTCCGGCGTGGCTCTGGGGCTTAAATCGCTTCCCCCTTCGCTGCCACCGGAGGGCCCAGTGCACTGAACCAGAACTGCCCCGCCGAGGTCAATGCCACTGCAGAGAAGGAGAGTTATTTCGTTTTAAAGATGTGATATAGATTTTGTGGGATCTCATTTGAGCCTGAATAAAAGAGCTGGCCAGAGGAAGTCTGAATTATGGCTGAGGAGAGACTCTCCCAAAAAAGGACAGTAACTGTAGTGCTGTTTAACCTGCAGTGGTCCAGATGACTGCTGGAATCAGCACTGCATACTGGTCTTTAGATTTGGCCTGTTTATTTCAGCACTGGGGTAGTTTCTTTGAAACTGGAGCCCAAGCTGCTCGTAATTTAAACTAATTTCGCTATAAGAGCAGAAAACAACATTAAAGAGATCCGTTCATCAGTTCATTCAACCCCCAAGGTTTCAAACCCATATGGCTTTCCTTATTCAGTGGAACACAAATGAAAAAAAAAAAAAATATATATATATATATATATATAGTTCATCCATTGACAATCCATGCAACCAAAATTTTCCAGTTCTAAAAGGAAGTAAGAGAATGTAAATGTAATGCCTACTAATTGACCAGTTTAATTAAGGTCTTCTGAAGAGAAACAATCACTTTATGTGATAAATGGATTTAATTTAAGCTTTTAAACATTGATCAACATACACATACGTAAAGCATGTCAAATATGGTAAACAAAATTGCTTGCTTGACCAGGGACAAACTTTTGTCTCTGTGGACTTTCAGTTTTGAAATACTATTGAATTTGAACTTTTTGTTTACTTTTTGTCCAGCAAAAATATAAAAAATATTCAAAACAACAACAAAAAGTAAATATGCTGCATGAATTTAAGTTACTTTATCATTTAAATTATATTTTGTTACATTACATTGCAACAAGCGAAAAAAAGACAGAATGCACCAGTATAAAGGATACATTCTCTCTCTTTTTTTTTTTTTTTTTTTTTCAGTATTTAAAGCGTGTTTGCCACTTTTTCAAGTGGTAGCCTATGTTTCTGGCAAAAATAAATAATGATAAATAAATAATAATAAAATAAAATCAAACTTGGCTTTTAATGTACACTAAATAAAAGTCATGAAAAGGGAAAATTCTTGAAATTAGTCAGATATTGCAATAAAAATCAGCACTGCCGTGTTTCCTAACTACCTCCATGCTACAACAAATATGTTCACTTTTTGGTCTGAAGATAGCAGCACTAGTAAAGAAAGAAGGAAAACATAAGCAGTTTATGTAGCTCCTATATAAAAATATACAGCTAAGCTCTAATATTTTATACAGTCATACATTGGCTGTATCTGTCCATCACAGCTTGCCCAGTGCTGTCAGGGTGTCAGGGCATGACTATTTTCAGTTCAGTGACTGACTGGCCCATGTCCAGAGCTCACTCAAAGTCCCTGAGTTGAGATTCTGGCACTCTAGAGTCCAGGGCTCCGCCTCCCACCTGTCCCTGGCTACGGGACAGGCCTTTCTCTCTCTTTTAGCTCAGAGCCTCCTGGCCTGCCGGCGTGGAAAATCACCCTTTGATGGGCCGGCAGAGCTGGCAAAAGAAGCAGCCATACTGCATACTATACATATAGAGAAACAGAGAGAGAGAGAGAGAGAGAAAGAAGCGGTGTTCCTCCTCACTGGTCTGAGTCCAGGCTGTATTGTCTCCTTCTTATGGAATGTAGTAATTCTGGTAAACAGCTATTGCCATCCCCCATTAAATTTTACTGTTAATAAGTTATTTTAGGGTGTTTAAGATGTTCTTGCAAGGTACTAATGCATTACTATTTTAGTAGTATAATCTGAAGCTAGTTTGCATGCAATATAACATAAATTCACGTCTGAAGGCCAACCATGTGCTTTATTTTTAATTTAGTTTCCAGACAAAAGATAAAAATGAGTTCAGTTCTGTTCTTGGATGTTGTCTGAAAGATACAGTGTTTTTAATATAAAGTAAATACTACGCTGTTCATATTCTACATATAATTATTTTATAAATACATGCACACACGTTATGTAACACTATGATCATTAATATTAATGTTTCATTTATTTCAGCTAAACAGCTTTTTAATAGTTTTAGTTATAGTTAATGATAATAACTAATATATATATATAGCTGCTTTTACATTTTAGTAAGAAAATCACAGAAGGATGATGAAATAACCTATAAATGAAAACCGTGTACTAAATAGTTTTATTATGTGGTGACAGTTACCTAAAGCAATAACGCTACAGGATCACAACAAAATACACCATTTTAAGATACAGTAAACGAGACCACCCATCAGAGCTCGGCGTGTGGGGTTGCCCGGGACAAGCCTATTTACTGATCTTGGAAATGACTTATTACTAAAAGGATTATCATGACACACATACAAACACAAACATGGTAATCCTCATTAAAACTTGGAAAGCCCCACCAATGCAATCCAACCGATGCCCCTGTAGGATGAGCTACGAGTACAGCAGCCAAAACACAACAGTCCCCATCAGCCAGGAGACATCAGACCACTCTCATCCGCTCATCTACAGAGGCGATGACTGTAACGGGATGGTGAGGGATTGAGAGAGAGAGAGAGCAGGAGAGTGAAGGAGGGCAAAAGAGAGACAGAAATAAAGCAGGTGCTGGAGGTCCAGAAAAGAGAAGCGCACGACAGAGAGGAAGAAAGGGAGAAGGAGAAACAGAGAAACGCAGCCAACGTGGTCGCGGCAGAAGGGCCCCCTGCTTTTGATCTGCCAATTCGAATGTAATAACAGATAAATAGACAGGGCTCTCTGGGATACAATGGCAAACAGCTTGGGCCTGCCAAGGGAAAGAGAGCTAATGCTCTCCCTCATGCACAGCCCCTGCGGCAGGCCTGGCTCTCTCAGCCCCACTGTCACACTGAATGATAAAGCAGACAGATTGCTCAGAACGGCAGACACTTTGATACCCAGCAGCCCCTGAGGCGCAGCCGGAGTGCCTCTTTAGCCATTCACAAGTTAATGTGCCAATTTGTTTTCCAGCGTGCCTCAAGGAGAATTTATGGCGATGGACTGAGAGCAACGGGTAAATACTAATAAAATGCTCTTTTTTCAGCAATTTGTTTAATTGGCCACAGTGGGGATGGGCTCATTGAGCTGGAGTGAGATGACCCTGAGAAGATGGCTCTGCAGATGTTTGCTGCGTTTCCCTTAACGGTGATCTAAGCACTGCCGTCTCCCCCACTAATCGGCCACCCGCCGAACCACTTATCAACGCTATACCCGCAGAAGCCTGCGAAACGAATAAACCCAATTGTAAATAAATAATAAAAAGAAATTACGAAGAAGAATTTCTGACCTTTGGAAGGGCATAACTGGTGTTCGGCATCCTCCGATTAGCAACGGAGCAGGAGATTTGGTGTGCAAGCTTCTCTTAAAGCTATAGCCAGATACTAATTACAGGCCTTTGTTCTGCACA
>JAUMHE010000067.1:11525456-11575985 GCA_032359235.1 Enteromius mattozi
ACGGAGCAGGAGATTTGGTGTGCAAGCTTCTCTTAAAGCTATAGCCAGATACTAATTACAGGCCTTTGTTCTGCACATTATCTCTACAGTTGCACTGTAAATTAGCCATGCAGATTGTAAAAATCAACTAATACTGGATAAATCTACTACACATAGCTTGAGGGAATGTGCCATTTGCATAAAAGAATTAAGTATTAGTCCTCCATACAATCTTGTTCCCCAGCTTTGAATAAGCAGCTATGATCATAATTTAAATTTGCACAAAAGAAAAAGACTTTATATACTGTATGGATATCTTTAAACTAACTTGTAGTAATTTATATTTCAAATATAGTGCTGTCAAATGATTAATCGAAATGAATCACATTCAAAATAAACATTTTTGTTTACATAATATATGTGTGCACTGTGTATATTTATTATGTATATATAAATACACACACATACAGTATTTTGAAAATATTTACATGTATATATTTATATTAATATAATTAATCTATTTAATGTGTAAACAAAATATTTTCTGAAATATATACATGCATGTGTGTGTATTTATATATACATAATAAATATACACAGTACACACACATATATTATGTAAACAAAATTTTTTATTTTGGATGTGATTAATCACGATTAATCGTTTGACATCGCTAATATATAGTGGTTTTTACTGTCTTTCAAAAATTAAATTAACACAGCCTTGATCATAACAAACCCTTTATGAAATACATAAAAAAATCTATACCACTATGACCCAGTTGTGTAAAAAAAAAAAAAAAAAAAAAGAAGTTATATGCAAGTATTTTTTCAGTGTTTTTCAGTCTTCGACAAATAAAAATATTTTTCATTTCCAAGTCCATTTCTCACTATTAACAAAATATTAACTATAACTTTTGCCTCAAACATGCCTAATTTGCTGCTTATAAATAGTTAGTAAGGCAGTTGTTAAGTTTACGTGTTGCGTAAAATTAGGGATGTAGAATATGGTTATACAGAATATGTGCTTTATAAGTATTAATAAATATAGCCAATATTTTAGTAATATGCACGCTAATAAAACAACAAGTAAATAGAATTGGTCCCTATACTTAAGTGTTTTTCCGAAATTGTTTCATGAAAATTAAGATATAACTAGAAGTGAAGATATAAGTTCAATTTATATTTACTGTATGCACTGTATCATCATCAACGTCTTGATGAAGGTGAGATCTAATGTCCCGAGTCGTCTGACTTCCTAAAACTTCTGCACCCCCACCCTGAATGTTCAATTTAGTTTCCCTCAAACAATCACAACCACTGAGTACAAAATGAGGCTGAAGCAGACAGGAACAGCACTGCCAAACTGTGGTCTAAAAAGTGCAGAGGCCTGTGGCGCTGTGGAGAGAGGTGTGTGGGCTCTGATGTCAGCGCGGGCCCTGAGCCTGTGTGTGAGAGGTGTTAATGGGCCCACGCAGGGCCACAGCTGAGCACTGTGCTCAGTCTCGGCTGGTGCGCTCAAGGTCGAGGATTATGCCACGTCCTGTGACCAAACAGATGCTTCTGACAAAACACATCACACCAATAGAGACTCCTCCCCTCCCGCTGTGGGGCCTCATTCAGAGCCAAGATGGAGGAGAGCAGCCACTCTTTTCAGTGTCTCCCACCTACATCCACACACACACATACGCAACCCAATCAATACGGCACACTGATAAGGGCGGGAGAGCAGCTCACCTCAGGCAAGCAACATGAGCCTCAGGGCAGCCGTGGGCTATTCTTCACAAGCCCAAACTGATGAAACACACCCACAGCTCCCATGCAGAAGCACAATATACTGAAACTCTGAAGGGACTTTAGAGCTTAAAATGACACATATATAAAACACAACTGATCTGGTATTAAAGACAATTCAGACATCACTTATTCACTCTCATATCATTCAAAACCTGTACAAGTCTGTGGATATTTTGAATTATGTTTCAACTGTTTTGTCCATAAAATGGCATTTTAGCTATTTAGACAGAAATATAAAAAACAACTTTAGTGTATGATGAATTTTTTACATTTTAAAATGGTTAATATATAAGTTAACTACTGTACATTAGTTAACAAACTATTTACAAATAATGAACAATATCAGCATTTAAGTTAAACTCAACATTTACATATATTTATATATATTGGTCATTTTAGTTAATTCATTAACTAATTTTAACAAATACATTTACCAAATATATATTATTATTAAAATTTGTAGTAAATTTGTCTGTACTTTGTTCTTCCCCTGACAAAAACCCTTTTCTGTGCCAGAACAATTTGGCTCTGATTTAATAATTAAATATATGATCTTATAGGCCGATTAAAAAATACTATATATTGGCCTCTAAAAGTGAAACATTCTTCAAAATGTCTTTTTTTTCTGTGTTTTGTTGAAGAATTAAATGTTTGAAATGGCAAAACTAAAAAAGTTTTAGTTTTTTCCTTTTTTATTTCATTTTAGTTAAAAGCTGAATTATCCATAGAATTAATACTGCATTTAATTTTTTAGTTAATAAAATCCACAGTGCTTTTATTAGCACAATTCTCAACAAAAACACTTTGACATTTAATTACAGCATCATTTCCGTCCAATCAGAACAAAGCGACCATTAAAGTAAGGCCATTCCTGTTTTATTTTTTGGGCCATAATGTTCCTGCATAGATCTATGGTGATGCAGGCCACAGTGGAGCACGGACAGACCCAGGGGAGGAGTGCTGTGATGGGGCAGGGTGAGAGCAGATGTATAGATGTGGTATACCCAAATGACAAGCCCGTTGGACCCATGGCAAGCCGCAATTAATGACCCATGCACACATTACAGGATGAAAAATGCCCACTGTCCAAGCGGTGCGGCTCTGCTTGGCAGCTGGAATTCTTCATTACTCCAGCTCTGCCATGTGCAGGAAGGGCTGGCAGACATACTGCAACAAACACGCTGCAAAAAAAAAAAAAAACCTAAACCTACTATAAGCCTGGCCTATTAACAAAACCTTTCAGACTTGGTTAATTGTCATCTATTTCCTCTACACAGGGTTCGCAATGTCAGTTTTAAAATGTATTGCACTACATAGAGCATAAAGCAAAATGTCATTTGTAATGGTTAATTACTTGAAAATCGAAAAATACTTTGGATTAATGCACTTATTCAGCAATAACAGATTTTATAGTATAAACAAGTAAAAAGAATCTGCTTCCCAAGTAAATGTATGTTGTTTATTAAGGATTTTTTTTTTGTTGATATTTTTAATGTACACTGAAATGTTTACTCTAAAATTGCTAGTAAAGTTTACAATTACGAAAAAACAAGTAACACATTGAATTAAACATGACTTTTTGAAGTATAAACCCTGAAATAGTATTTTCTTGCAAATTAGTCAAAAATTCACTCCACAGACCGTTTCTGTAAACTTTAATAAAACATTGAATATCTGTTATGTATTTTCTTTTTTATGTATCATATTCTTGATCACACTGGTCATAAAAGAACATTTTGCCTGGTAAGATTGCATAAGCATAAAAAAAAAAAAAAATTTTAGGTCACACTTTAGTTGAGGGACAAATTTTATTAATTAGTTATATTAACTAACTCTTGCCACAGTAAAATCCTAATGTGCTACTTTATTGTAGTTGTTAAGTTTAGGTATGGGATTAAGGAATTTAAGAATAAAGCATGTGCTTTAAAGAGTGTGCTTATAAGTAACTACAGAGAGAAATCCCTAAACTAACATTTTAAGATATTTCAGCATAGCATGAAGCTATATGTTTACGTGACTATCTACTTCTGCTACTCAAACCCACTTAGTGAACAAACCCACATCTTTTACTGATCATATAAGGATTCTTTTTTACAAAATGAGAGAAGGTACATTGCTTGCAATTTTCTGTATAATGCAAAAAACTCAATCATAACATTTAAAAAATCCTTGAGAATGCATCAAGAAGGTAGCCATTGATTCATTTGAGTAATGTTCACAAACGCACTCATAGATGAGCGTTTCATGGTGGGCCGTCATCACCCAGGCCTGGTCTATAGAGATGGACTGGCCACCGACAACAGAGCTCTCGCTAGTGCCGATTCAAACCCTTCTGACCTAGAGAGTAAATTACCCAATCGATCGCATTACTGTGAGACCAAATCTGTGACAAATTCCTATTCTAAACGCTCACATTTAATCAAACACAATTCACAATGCAAGATCTCTCAACATCTTATAAAACATATGTCACACAGTTATGGAATACAAAGGGATGAAATGTAAAATAGTTGTGCATGTGCATTATCAACCTCTTTAAAATAATAAATAAATAAGCTCATAATCTGGAGATCTAAATTGAATACAGTGCGTAACTGCATGAAAAATCACATTAAAAGAGCTGGCTTATCTTATCAGTGCCATCTCCTATATCAGGAGATATCGCGTTATAAACAGGCACATGCTGAGCCACCACCGTTCAGGAATGTTCCCCATGAAATTCAAAGCTTTTCAGGAAGACGCCAATCACATTCCCAGCATCAACAATAAACTTTTAAAGGCCCAGCTGCTCCTGGTGTTAATTGGCATTTATAAAGCTAACGGATCATTTTTATATTAAATTAAGTGACCAATTATCTGATTAGAGGATACGTTAATTACCAAATTGTGAAACAGTTGATAAAAAATAGTGCAATTTGTTTAAAAATTACTGTTCATCCCTTACAATATGATTTAACAGGAAAAGATAATTACAAGTAAATTATCTTTCTAAGGACATGTCTTATTAAAAGTTAACTAGTGCCCGATGACAATTATTAAGACCTTAATTAAATCTAGACGATTGTTTGGCATCTGAATCTATCACAGGCTATTGCAGTGGGGTTATGATACAAGTTTAATATAAATGCCATGGGACTTTAACTGTTTAATAATCTTGTAATGTATTAAGGGCCACTATAGCAAAATGTGCCATGTCATTTTAAAAGACACTTTATCCACAATTTTCCATTTACCTTTTCATCCATGAACTATTTTAACTAATACCTTATAATATCGTTGTAATTGGTAACATTACTTAATGCAATAGCTCATATGAAATAAGTTTAATGCTACTTTTGACATATATCACAAAATGTTTAACATGTTTAACAGTATAATTTTACATTCCAATGGCAAAAAAAAAAAAAAATTCAAAATGATTCATTTGTCACTGTAAGCCCATTTAAAAAAATAAAATAAAATAAAATTATATATATAAATTCTAAATATTAAATCAACAAAATATACATGAGAAACAACACTGTTTAAAATATTAAGTCTTATTTAGGATTATTTTAATTGGACAAAAAATACGAATTAATTACATTACTTGTAACTATCTATGAAGCTAAAAACTAAAACATTACATTTAAATATTGTTTCTTCTTGTAAAAGTTATTAAGAATAGGACTTCTGGTCATTTATTTAATGCATGAGCAAACTGGATTAACAATAAACAGTATATTTCAATTAAAATTTTATTTTAACAAATGTATTTAATGTACAAATATGAATCTAGATGAATAAATGATATAAAAATGTTGTTTACAATACTTAATTCATTAACTAATGTTAAAGAACTGAACCTTTTAGTATAGTATTACCAAAAACCTGCTAATATTCAAAACGAACCACTACTGGATTGGTCAAATCAGTAATTACCAGTCTTACAAGTCAACAAGTTTTGTGAAACTTTTGCGTATGTGTGTGTGTTTGTGTGTTTTCATGTCAGTGGGTTCACAAAGAGGGACACAGGTGGCTCAATCTCCACTGGGCTGAGGAGACAATTTGTCAAGACCCCTTGCCATGATTAACCTCCCTCCACATCAGAGCGGAGAAAAGTGGAAGAAGAGGAGGAAAGGAAGATGGAAGTGACAGAGAAGGAAGATGAGAAAAAGGTGAAGAGAGAGGAAGAGAGACAAGCCAGGAGAGAGATTGAGGGAGGGGTGAGGGGAGCGGGAGGACACGCTGTTGATGCCCCGGTGACTCTGAGTGGGTCGTCTCACACTCACATTTATCCCTCAGAGTTCCTCATCCGGATCCTTTCCCAGGACACATCCCACAGCTCACTGCCCGGGAGAAGTCTATGAGCGTGGCTGAGGCGGCCTCCCGACTATGAAGTTCCCAGAAACGGCCCTCTTTATCAGGTGAAAACACATTCATCAAAGCCCTCGTCGAGCGTCTGAACGAGCAGTTATCCGAGCGTTGCCTTACATGGCCACCAAAGACCTTTCACTCGTTTGTTTGTTTATTTTTCCCAGATAGGGGTCCTCCATTGATCTGGATGGACCCTCCCTACCTCAAAGAGCAATAACCAACAATAAAACCAGCTTCAAAATGTATATAAGCCAAGCGATGGGGGGTGGGGGGGGTGGGGGTTCTTGGGTTGTTCATATTCACAGAGGCTTAAAAAAAAAGGGATAAACCATGTGGCACTGGCAGTGTTTGGAGAGTTTAACAAATATCTTTGCCCCTCCGCCCTTGTCTTCCCTCCTCCCTCTTCCCAGGATGTACATGGAGAGTGAGCAGCGCGGATTAGAGTGTCAGTGCACTAGAGCAGAGATGTGGAGGGGGGTGCAGGAGGTGGAAATAGAAAGGACACTGGCCCGGGCCCCGTCAGTCCATTAAGCAGGGTGTCTAACATCCCATTTCCCTTGCACTTCCTCCCTCCTAATCCCTTTATGCGAAACTCACTCAAGAGTAAGCATGTGTGAAATTGAGGACTTTCTAATACACATTGCGTGGCCCGGCTTGGCCCCTGCGGCTAGAAGGGCATTGCTGGGGTGGCTTTATAAAACTGTGGCAAGCAGAATTATATCATAATCAACAGTGACTTCTCCTGCTATGACTTTCAATGGCATTGACATCCACACCGGGGCATATCGGCCACTGTGCATTAAGACACGGAGAGCTGAGCATAAGGGGGACGGGGTGGCGCTTACTGGAGCCTGTCCCCAAAACCTTTAAAACTTGCTATCTCGTGAATGATGTGTACTGACCAAACCAATCAAATGAAATCAATCTTGCATGCTCTGCCTTGCTGGACAAGTTAGCCTACTCACTAGGATTGAGCGCCATTCAGAAATGGAATGAGAATGTCTCTTAAGAAGTTTGAAAATTGTCTATCTGTTGGCTAATCTTGTCTAATCTAATTGTCCATCTATCTATCTATCTATTTATCTATCTATCTAGATATACCAGGTACCTGGAAAAAATTTAAATATATTAAATATGTTTAGATTTTTATGTACAACCTGAATTCCAGAAATTACTAAATGGGCCCAGGAATACTTCTAGAAATCACTGTCGTGAAACACAATCCATCGTACCATCTGCAACTGGCAACTAAATTTCTATGATGCAAAAAGGAAGCCATATGCGTTGCTGTTTCCTGTGGGCCAAGGCTCATTTAAAAAGTGGAAAAGTGTTCTATGGTCAGACAAGTCTAAATTTGACATTCTTGTTGAAAATCATGGAAGCCATGTCCTCTGGGCTAAAGAGGAGGGAGACCATCCAGCATTTTATCAGCGTTCAGTTCTTAAGCTGGCATCTTTGATGGTATAGGGGTGCGTACGGTGTGGTCAGCTTGCATGTTTTGGAAGGCACCGCAGGAACTATATTTCATAGTACCTGAACTAATTTGTGAAACTACCCACTTTTTGGCGTGTTCGCACCTCAGGAACTAGGAATGATTTTAGTTCCAGGAACTCTGTTTGGAGGAACTAAATTAGCTCCTACTTCAGAGTAGGGTATAAAAAAGTGTTAAGTCAGTGACGTAAGTGTACGCTGACTGGCTAAACACGTATGAAAACGCCCTCACCTGCCATTATTTAAAACTACATGTTTTCTGCTTCTATCAGCCTCAATGACATGTAGCACTGCCAGTTGGTGTTGAAGATTATTAGTCCTCCTTTCCGTTCTTTCAATCGTTTGACGTATACGTCGACATTCCATGCCGATTATTGTGAAACCCGCGAAACACAACAAAATCACAGCTCCGATCACAGTGTCCTCCCTCCTCCTGTTGTTTACCTTCATCTTTTTCTTTTTTAATGGTGTTCTTCTTTGTTTCCCTTGTTGAACGCCATGCATAAAGGACAAAATTTCAAGAGCCAGGATTCGAACTTGGGACACCTGTAGCACAATGACACTGTATGTCATCACAAGGCTACTTGCCCACAAGACTATCCGTTCCAATGCAATGCAGTACTTTTAAAAGTGACATCCCCAACACTGGATAGACTAACAGACAGACAGACATAGTACACTTCCTGTCATTCTGATTCAACATCCTGTAGGGTGTGGCCTATTCAAACCACAATCTTTTGCCCAACCCTCCTACTCACAACGTCCACAGAACTACTCAGCACTCCACTGTGATTTTCCCTGCCACCAAACCATCATGGCACAAGCCTCATTTAAAATATCTGTCTTTACTTGACCAGTTCCACTCCCTCATAATGGTTCTTCGCACAGCCACTCAACAGCAGCGGAGTCCTCCATTGATATTTGTTCTTCAATTTGTGTCACGAGTGCATATTATTACTGGATCTCTGCTTTTCACATCTCCAAGTGTTCATAATGCATGTGCCTCTCCACATGAGGACCATTGCGAGCGCTCTCCATTGTTTGCGGAATACAACATGACTCCCCCCACTGTGTGGTAATATGGCTATTTGCTCAGTCAATTTGCTGTTCCCAGCATCCAAGCACATGCAAATACATCGACTGATGTGTGCCGGGCGACAACAGTTTGTGTTACAACAGCTTGCAAACTATTCCAAACAGTGCCGTTTTTGTGGGGCTACAATAAAAAGCAGATTCTGGAGAGCTTGTCTGGAGTGTGACCTAATGACTCTGCAAAGGCATGATGTATAAATGAGGATCTATGCCACCTGGAGGTATTTTGAAATTGCCTGTCATTGACTGTGCTATTACATGTAACATGCAGAGCATCGTGATCACAAGTGCTCAATCAACACCTTAGACTTTACTCACCCAGGTTCACATAATCTAAATTATACAATGACTTTTACAAGATCCGTGGCCCATCTTAGTTTTCACTGTCTCTTTCTTTCCCTCTTTGTCTAGGTGTCGCTCCTGGGCCACAGCGGAAATGTGGGCAGGTAGTGGAGCGAAGCAGAGAGACATGAAGGAAATGAAGACCAGTGGCCTGGAGTCAACCTTCCTGTCAGGACAGCGTGGCGTGAGGAACACAGCACTCATATCCTGTGCCAATTACAGTTGTCCCAGACAATGCCACAGGACAACAGTATAAACAACAACTACACAATACAGTACTCATACAGGAATGGAGAGGGAGAACATGTTTATAAATAAACATAATACTTTATAGAAAGTGCTTCATAAATAGTGTTTGGGGTAACATGTTTACACCATATTACTTTTCAAAATGCATTCTATTTATTCAGCTTATTTGCTTACAAATGTAATTCACAACATCTCACTTCCCAGTATTGAATGAAATGGGTATCCTGGGGTTGTTATAGTATATGTAAGAACGCTAAGCACCAAATTTGCATATTAATATAATTTCTGAAGAATCATGTGGCACAAAAGTCTGGAGTAAAAGTCATTGGATGTCATTGGATGCCAAACATGTTGCAGGAATAAACACCTGTTCACTTACCCACTGAACCAAAAAAGAGAGAAAAAAAGTATATTTTAATATATTACTTTTTTAAGGAGCATTCCCAGCACTGTACATGGTACTAGAAACCTTAACTGATATGTGATAACTTTAATGATAATTTAACTCAGATTTTCCAAGTCCATCAGTCAAAAAGCCCCTTGGCAATGGGGTCACTGTCAGCAAATCATCATTTTTCTCTTCAGAGACCTGTGTGGGTTTGATCAGCTCCCGGCCAGGCCGTCCCCCAGGACTCAACATTTGGATTCAGAGACAGTGATAGCATCAGTGCCCCCTGTCCCCTTCCCTGCACACTGCACGTTCACACTGATACAGCTCCCAGGAGATCAGGGGAATAACAGTGTCGGACCCGTGTCGGGGCTCGGGCTATAGTCCCCTTTGGCCCCAGCCGAGCCACCTCGAGCAGGGGCAGGACTCCAGCCGTGGGCTCTGTCTGTCTGTCTGCTACCACTAAACCATGGCTGACTAAGATAAGCTTTCCTCCCCCCACGCACCCTAAGTCTGACTCCTATATCTCAGCCTCTCAGACACATCCGTGATGGAGGCTTTACCCCGACCCCCGCTTCTTCTCCACGCTGCCCCCTGCTGCACAGGTGCCGGGCCCTGCTCTATGACAGTTGCTAAGCAACATGCTTTGAGGACACCCACCTGCCTTCAGGCTTCAGGGGTCTAAATTTTGTCTTAATTGCAAATTGAGTGGGAGACGAGCGAACGCCCCCTGAATGTGAAATAGATGCTGGCGAACGTCGGCAGGCTAATCAAGAGACAGTGATGGGAGGCAGCCACAGGGATCGGAGTAACACACACTGTGATGTCATAACCATTACAGAGTCCTATCATTTACTTCATCATTCTTGACTAATACTGTACTGAGCGAACAAGAAAATCAGGGCTATTAAGGCCAAACATGATGGAAGGAACGAGAATAAATCCTCTTTATCAGAGGTAAGCATATTCCCCCTTTCTCCGGCCAAAAACTCTCACACCAAATGCACGAGCCCATTTGCTGGATTCAATTACCAGCTCCTGTACCAAATCCGCAAGAGACTATGTTCCAAAGGATGCTCATTTCAGCTCTTCTCCTGCCAAATCCCAAAAGAAATCTCTTTCATTTGAACAATGCACTTTTTCCTATTTAAAAAAAGAAAGAAAATCAATATCTGGTTTCAATATGAGGGGACAGGAATCAATATTGCCAGCCTTTGGGTTTTTTCTCCGTTTGCTTTCCCACTGCTGGCCCGTAAACAGAAACAATGGAATATGGTTATGACAGGGTCAGGGATGGCTCAGCTGATAGAGCCTATGATTAGGTTCTTGTGTTACAATCACCTCAGCGCTTTACTCTAGTGATGCCTTTAACCTTTTCATGCCATGTGCAGCTCAAACAAACTCAATAGCTTTCCTTTTCTCCCGACCCCAACCCCCCTTGCCTCAGTGTCTATGTCCAATGTGGTGGAAGCGGGATCATCACACGAAGAATGAGGCTTGGATTTGTCACTTTCTTCTCTCTGTAATCCTTTATGAGCATGGGCACAATGGGGCCACTCATTGTCCTCTGGTTCTCAAGCCTCATTGGAAAGGGTTGTTTACCAGAGACATGAAATTGGAAGAGTCACTGTACAGATAAAGAAATTACTTCGGTTGTTCAAATTCCTATCTCCACTTCTGTGGTTACTGCTAAAAACGCTGAGTCTTAAAACACAATATAGAAATAATGTAATGATATTTTTAGATTAGCCGACTAAAACAAACCAAAAATAATGTAAATCCATAGGAGTCTTTTCCACATCTACACTACAGTGTAAGGATCTTGACATTGCCATTGCCTTTTTAAGTTTATAATACTTGAAGTGCACACCTGAAGACGTTTTGGACCCCACGGTGTCAATGTCTTCAAGAAAGGAATTACTAACAAATTGCTGTGGGCCTGCACATAATTTAGAGGCTGGTGGCAATTTTATGACTTGGTAATGTTCCTAATTACATGCCCGTGAAAGGCTTAATTAATTGAGGGAGGTAGGAAGAGAGAAGAACCCGGATCGAGAGCAACGAAGGAAAAAAAAAAAAAAGAGAAAAAGTAACTGGTGAGAGAGGAAAAGTGGCTGGTGTGTTTGTTATCGTGGTTCCACTGCATTGGGTTTTACTGCCTAAGGAGAATTTAGTGGCTCTTTATTTGCTCAAAGAAAATGCAAGTCTCCTGAAAATACGACCATCACGATCAACCCCTTGCTGATACCTAATATTCGTTCTCCCACCCTCTCTGACTTTTTCCAAAGTGGCTGTAATCATATTATTGTAAATGTTGGTGCAGTTAATTGCATCGGGAGGAAAATAGGTTCCGCTTGGTGGGTTATGGAGAATTTTATAAAGTTTGTTTTCCCATAGGAAGATTGAGTCAGTAATAGTGTTTTTGGGGGGTAGCGGGTGGGGAGCCAAAGAGGGCGTGGAGACATTCAAATACAAATGTATGATTCCACCTTCAAACTAGACAAAAGAGCTGCATGCTGAAGCTCTCGTATCACAAAGCAACTTTCTAACACAAACACGTACACAACGTTGCCAGTCGTGTGTAAAATGCAAATGAAGTGTGGACATACAAACAGTGGCCAAGGTATCAGCTGTGACCTAGGAGATCCTCTGTTTCCCTCTCTAAGATATTCAGTTGCTATAAATGAGAAGAACACAATGAACCTGCACCATAAACACACAGCTCCTTCACTTCTCGCTGGAGATTTATCGCTCATTTTCCATGCCTTAGCTGCGTGCTTCATTTAGAGACGTTGTTCCAAACGCCCACGAGTACTGCCTGAAATAGAGGCCTTTTGAAGCAATTTACGCAAATGTGTGAAGGTATTTTTGTTGACACACCAAATGTCTCCACAAAGATATAAAAATCGGAAAACCTACATTATGGGCACCTACTTTGCAGTATACTCATAAAGTAAACAGCTTCATTAAGCCATTAAAATGGTTTGCAAAAACATGACAAAAGTTATTTTGTTTATGTGTTTATTCACTGTCGGATTTGTACACTGACACCTAGTGGTGTGGATGCAGCATTATGCAATAGCACAATGGCCAATTCGGAGTCAGCTATTAATAACATATTTCCTGTGCAAAAAGGTCCATTAAAGGGGATTACTGAGATTAAATGCATTCACCTGGTCATGTGATCGCAGAAATTTTAGGCTTGAGTTGCAGAAGGCATGGGATAACAATGTTGAAGTTCCCAGGATATAACGAAACAATGCCTGAGAGATGTGCTGTTGTAATTGCTGCAAAAGGTGGACATACCAAAAATAATAAAGTTAACTGGATAAAAACAGTATAATTTGCTTGATCTGATGTTTGCTGTGCTCAGAGCAACCATAATGTTCATGTTTCATGAACATTATGAAATGAAATCATGTTTTGGAGGCAAAAAATATTTTCAAATCGTACAATTTTGGCCACCACTATGTGTGTATATAATATATATGTTTGTATGTAAAAAATGGATGCAGATTTTTTTCATGAAACCTTTATATTCCAACTTTCCTATAATCTCATCCTCACAATCCCCCCAAAGCACAAGACAGGAATGGAAGGGAGGCAACGTTCATTCCGTCTGTCAAATCGGCTATCACACTCACTTCTAATGGCGTCTAGAGCAATCTGGTTCCAACCCGTTATCTTATAAATTCAACACATGTTCCACATAATTCACACTAAGTGTGACAATCAAGGAAACAGGCAAGTGCAGGCTCCTTACGGCGAGATCAATGGGTCTCATTCTGCATGGTTCTCATTTTTAATTCATTCTTATTTATGGCAGGTGGTTAAAGACAAAGACAGCAAGAAGGAAAACAGGGACAGCGGGATGAGACATAATGTTGTTCGAAGTTCTTCTTCATGGTCTGTTTTAAAGCAGACAATTTGGTCGATTTCTGTTACTATTTGTGAGTTTTGTGAAGTATAATTAAACCCGCTATACAAATAGAGAAATGGGCCACTCTCTGAATGTCAACAGATACCTTTATTTTGATGGATTTCTAGGCGTTGTTTTCTTCATATGATTTTTCAAAACTTCCCTTTAACATCTTACAATATAGACTTTTTTCCTCATATCAAAAAATCTGAATTAAAAAAAAGTTCAGGAGTGTGCAGTTTCTGCACTCCTAGTGTCATCTAGCAGAGCTACAATAATAAAGCATGTTTTAAGATGACCTTTGCAAACACCTCTTTCACGCGTCAAGGTTCCACTATTTAAAGTACTATTAAATTACTACAATTACGACTCTATAAAAGTGAAGGCATGTCTCAACAGGTAAAAGAAGGCAATGTTCAATAAAAAGTCCAACATATTAGGAATGCTTTCAAGTTAAAGTTTAGCTTACCTGCCGAAAATCTGCAAGTTTTCTGTATTGAAACCCAAACATTCCTCCATCTTGTAAAAGCCAGTCTTTACCTTTGTTTTGTCTGCCTGTGTATTTTGGCTTTCACTTCTTTAACAAATTTCTTTTTTAGTAGAATTTTAGTAAATTCTAAATTCTAAACACACTCTGGCTCAGACAGCTAGTAGCCATGCCCCAAACTCTCACTATTGGCTGTGACATCTACACTATGACATCCTGTTGCATTCGGACCAAATGTAACGATTGGATGAGCATTTATTGTTATGAGACTTCCACAGAAGATATATAAATAATTACACTTACACTAATTTTAATAGCTATCAGGCTGTAAAAAATATTTTCAACCAGTGAAACAAAAAATGTTTATGGTTAACATTGCCTAGCTTTATTTACATGTGATTAATAACCTAGAGATAACCTAGTGCAGAATCTTTTATCAATTTTCTAACTTTCAAAATAATTACTATGAAAACTAAAGCCTAAAGGAAAAATTATTCCATAAAAATGAAACAAAACTGCAACATCCATATTCTTGTAAGTTTATATCATTTTTCAATCAGAACATTATGCACTCACACAGCAGTATCAGTGCCCTCTGTTCAGAGATGGTGTTGTTGTGTGTCCTACATTTGGTCAAGGGGTAGAGCGAGAGGTGTGTGTTTCACAGCAGGAGTGTCAGAGACGGATCACTGTACCCCCACCCCGTGGAGAGGGGCACCTTCCGTTCCTGTTACAAAACGCTGACAGAAGACCTGACTCTCCATATGCCTCTAACCCCTAATCTCATCACCCTCCTCTCCTCCAAACCTCAAAGCATTTTAATAAATATACCCAAAGTTTATTAAAAAATAAGAATTAAAATAAAAAACAATTACTATTTGAATTATTATATTAATAATAATACTTTAATTAAATAACTACATAATGAATTATTTGCTATTACAAACATCAATAAAAATAATTCAGTCTTATGTGCTGCCACATTTGGAGGATTAAATCAATGTTGACATAAATCTACATGCAATCATTTGTAATTCAAATGGTTTGAATTACGCCTAACATTTTTGCCTATGCATAAATGCATAAATACTAGTACAAACTATGAATATGAACATCTCCATCCTTCCCCGATGGAAGTGATATTAATATGCTTTAGCTGCATGTCTAAGTAAATATTCAGTGTTTATCATGCTGTGCATGGCTTGGGTGAGAGGGTAAGGAAATGAATTGGAAAATGTTGGTGATTAAAGGTATGGAGGTTAAATGAGTGTGCTATATGCTTCACACACTATTACCACTGCAGTTCAGATTGGAGTAGCTTTTTTTTCCCACGAGCGGTACTTTGGAAATATCTGATTTTGCATTTATGCTGAATTCAAAAAGTATGGTAATGGTTGATAGTGTTGGCCAATGATCAATAGTGTGTGCCATATTATATATATGTATATATATATATATTACACTCATAAACACACATGCACAGAGAGAGAGAGTGTGAGAGAGAGTTTAAAATAATATTGAATGTTTTTGAAGGAAGTCTTCCTTACCAAGGTGGTATGTATTTGATCAAAAATACAAAATATCAGCAATGTTATTACAATTTAAAATAACTGTTTTCCATTTGAAAACATATTTTAATGTAATTTATTTCTGTAATGCATGCAGAATTTTCAGTCATTACTCCAGTCTTCAGTGTCACATTCCAATATGCTGATTTGGTGCCCAAGAAATATTTCTTACTATTATCAATAATGAAAATAGTTGTGCTGATTTTATGCGTGTGTGTTCAAAATTTTGGAGTACGTAAGATTTAAAATTCATTTAGTATACAATAAATTGACCAAAAATGACAGTACAGACATTTATAATGTCATTTTTGTCTAATATTTATTCATTTATTTTATTTTATTTTATTACTTTATGTTCATTAAAGGATTCAGAAAAAAGTATCACAGTTTCCACAAAAACATAAAAAAACATTTAAAATCGGTTAAAATGATCTGAATCTACCTCTAAAAAAGAAAATGTGCAAAATTAAGAAAAAAAAAATGCATGTCATAACATATAAATGAATGCACATTAAAGTTTTTTGGCTGTTAGCAAAGGTCAGTAAATAACTGACATATTTAGCTTGTATAACGAAAAAGTGGATTAAGATATAATTCAGACCTACATAGTTTATTTAATGAACTCAAATCTTTAAGATATTTCAGTTGTTACGAAGCAGATTTCATGATATATTTGTTTATACCTGTTTTGAAAGCGGGCAACATTAAGGGGGAAAATTTCTCAATAACCCAAAAAAACTGGGCCATCTATTGTGACCCAGCCACTTCTACCAACGCACACATTTCAATGGCCAGAACAAGTGGCAGCAATTTTCCATTTTCAATTTGCTGACCACTTGACCATGTGCTCCTGGTACAGCGCACAAGCTCTTCTCCAGCGAGCAGACGTACACCTGCAGCCCCTCGCTGATGAGGAGGCCACGATCATCCGCACGCCCTTCTCTGTGTACACCTCACACACGCCGCATTCACGCACTCAGCCTCGGGGTTAAAATTAAGGGACAAATTTGAAGCTGTAAGTGAAAGACGGTCACAAACACGGGGTGAAATAATAATGCACTCATCTAGGACACAGTGGGCTTATTCCTTTTGCGATACCTTGTGTATGTGTGTGTGTGTGTGTGTGTTCTGCCTCTCCACGAGCTGCCAGAGGCAACTGTTCCACACCATGGTTTTACATCATTGTTCTCATCCTCCCATTCTCTTCTTCACTTTCTGTTTCAGCGACTTGGCTGCGGTTTTTGGACCACTCATCCTTTCTCTTTGTTTTCCTCTCTTATTTTCCTCCTATTCATCTTGCATTTCCTCCTCTCCATTGCCACAACAAGGCCAGCCTCCCCGAAGCGTTCCACAGGGCCCTCTCTAGCCGATAAAGTCTTTTCATGTCGAAACCCTCAGGCTTCGAGGTAAATCCTACAACTTGGCAGACTGGTGTGCCAAGTGAGCGTGCCAGGGTCTGCCCACATTGCAACACACCCTTAGTGAATTTGTGTTGCTTTGCCTCTGTGTCATCCCAATTGTTTCCCCCCCCATTTCAAAATCTTCATCTCGCACCTCTCCTGTTTTCCACAATGGGCCATTATATGCAGCTATTCTAATGTTAGCCACTGTGACTGTATGGGAACTTGTGCGATACAGTCTGTGCTATGGGCTACAATTCACAAAACATTGCTTGGGTGTAATTTTAAAAAGAAAAAAAAGAATGATGCATTTATGCATATGTGACTAGGGCAGCTTCACAGTAACAAGCAGATGCAGTCATAGCATACAGCCCTGGTTTCACAGACAAGTCTTAAGCCTAGTCCTAGACTAAAACGTAAATCTGAGCTGTTTCAACTGAAAGTAACTTGCACTGACTGATCTTAAAACATGTCAGTGCCTTTGTTTTGTCTTAAGGTGCACACCAGTAACGCTTTATTTCTAAGGCATGTTTATGAAAATGACTTAAATGTCCTAATTGAACTATGGACTAATCCTGGCTTAGGTTAAGCCCTGTCAATGAAACCAGGTCAGAGTTTTATACACTATCAGTCAAAACTTTGCACATACGTCACTGAATTTGTATTTATTTTTTTTGAAAGAGTATTTATTTTTTTTTGTTTGTTTTGTTTATTAGGTTTAACATCATACCATCATCAGTATTATATAAATGTATTATTGTTGTTGTTGTTGTTGTTATTATTACTACTACTACTGCTACTGCGATTAATATTGTTATTAATATTAATTGTTGTTATTGTTATTTAAATGTTATTATTGATAATGCTCCTACTATTACTCCTATACTATTGATTATTGATGTTGTTTTTATTATCATTATTTAACTATATCTATTATTAGTAATAATAATAATAATAATAATACAATATATTATTACTATTGTAAAAAAAATATTATCTATTCATCTATTAATAATACCACTACAACTTATTATTAATATTTAAATGTTAATAATGTTTAAATATTAATATTTAATCTATTATTAGTAATACTACTAACTACTACAACTATTATTACAAGTACAAGAAAGAAATTTGTCCAAACTTTCGACTGGTAGTGTAAGTTGGATCTTTGCTCAGAGGTCATGCTGAGTGAGCACTGTACTCCTGATGACTATAAATGTTTAATATTCAAGGAGGCACCATGTAAAAGCCTCCATTAACACATAATCAAAACCACAGGAGCATGCTCACATTCTCATATCTCTCTATATAACTGCACTCCTGTGTCACTGTGTTGTTGCAGGCTTCATGAGTCAGTCCAGTGAGGAAGGGTGTGGAATGGAGCTACCCTCACTTTCAGCAGAGGTGACCCTCCACAAGTGCCCTCTCCTGGCTTTTATCTGCAGGGAAGGTATATATAAAAGGCCCGGGCACAAAGAGCGATAGCCAAGACATCACGCGCTGCGTGGGCTCTTCTCACTCCGGCCCCCGTCCTTTATGGAATGATTTGCATATTGCATAGGCACTGCTGTTTTTATTGAGGTCATTTTTTTTATCAGTCTTCCATAGCGCAGACTGCACACAATGAATCCAGCTTACTTCAGGACATAACTGACCTTTTTTTTCCTCGTTCTCTATCAAGTTGCCCCAGCACTCCTCCTCTAAGCTGCCTTGATCCCTCTAACTCCCACTCTTTTTTTCCTCTTATTTCTTGAAACCTCAAAGTCTCCATTAAACACTGGAAACATCAACCAAAAAGCTTCATTCTGCTAACTGAGAGAGAATATGCAGATAACTTTCTTCTCTTCTGTCTATAAAATAAAGCAAAATCCTTCTTTTTTAATGCTAGGTTATATATCAATGGGTTAAGGTCTCGCCTGCTAGCCCCTACTGGTAGATGCTGTAACTACATAGTACTGGGCCATTGAAGGCCATTCAAACATATTAAAAATAGCCAACTGAGACTGTTTAATTTAGACCTTGAATTGCACGATGTAAACTCAAGTGTTCCATGATAAAAATTCTGTTTTAGTTGTGGCATTTGTGGCACAATGTTATTTGCTCATGTTCCAAAATTAACATGCAAAAAAACTAAACTCTGCGATATAGTGGGGCACTTATTATGGAAATGAATGCAGCAAATCAATAATATAGCGATAATATAATATGCTATGTTCTTATAACTACAAAATAAACTACCAAAAGATTTAATTACTGCATTTTAGCAGGCACAAGATGTTTAGAATGAATAATGTTAACGGATAGCTTTCTCCAGATCGTATACAGCTTCTTACCAGAAATCCTCATTCATGTGGATTTGGGTATGCACACATGCACACGCATATTTGCAGAGACCACATGCAACCCAGACATGCACCTGCAGCTGTCTCTGGTCTCCTGCACCACTGATCTGAGTCCTGATCTAGGACAGCTGTTCAGGGGGATTTAGCCTTTTAAAACAAACTATTCCCCAATCTGCTCCACAAGGGCCCAGGGCTGGGGTCCAACCCTAAGCCCCGGCAGTCTCTCGCATCTCCCGGAGGGAACGTTCCCCTGAGACAGAGACGGGACCGAAACGTGTCCCTGTCAATATAAATCAGCATCCGGTCGGCTGACGTCTGAACGTGTGATCCTGACTCATAATGCTGTGTACATTTTATTTATGGGTTAATGGTGACAAAAAGAGGTGAGCTTTTGTTCTCTTTTATTCTTTTTAAAAGGAACTACACACTTCCCTCCACTATTCCCAATCACAGCCGACAGGGTCATCGCTGCAGATTAACTCAAAATACCCGATTCGAACCAAGCTGCCACAGACGCATCTATCACGCTGAGACACCAGCATGCTAAATGTGTCTATTTGCATCCCCCTTTTAAATAGGAAACCGAAATCCATCTCTCTTGTGTTTGACAGTCCACATTAAAAAGCCGCATGCGAGGAGAGCGCGCCGGAGAGGGGAAACTTGTTTCTCACACTGTTGTGACAGGCAATGCAAATAGCCTCGGTTTCCCTCGAGAGAGAGAACAAGAGAGATCGAAGGAAACAGAAGGGGGAAAAAGACATAACTAGTCGACGGGAAATCATAAGAGAAAGCGATTGCTACCTTTGCTCCTCTAAAGCAGAAGAAACTCAGCTCTAGCCGCACGATGTTATATCAATAATTGCTGGAAAAAATTAAACAAGTAAAACAATGAGTTTGCCTGAGGCCTCCGTCTCTTCAAATCAGTCTGTGCATTTTAAAAGAAGGTCACTTTTTTCTCCCCCTTTGGATTGGTGACACGCGCATGAAACGAGCAGCTGACCTGGGTTTGAATTTAGAGTGTTCATTAATAGGATATTATGCCATATGCTTCCCTGCACTGTCTTATTTTAATGCTTGGCACTGACTTGAGAATTTGTAATTAGCGGGGGTATAATGAGGGTATCGGAGAGGCTAATACACGGTTGTAAGGAAGGAATAGATTTGTTCACTGTACTATAAAGCTTAAAACAAAGCTGCACCTAGACAGAGTCACATTTAGGCCAGTCAGAGATTACACTGCGCATGCTGAGCAAAATAACACTCCCGTTCCTACCACCAACCCGAGCCTGTCGTCGCTAATTCACCCTGAAACGTAGGACAAACCCAGCGGTCCGCCACGAAACCATGACTGGAGCCCGACCCTCCTTCTGTACTTCACAGCACAGCGTTCTGAACTACCAAACAAACACATTTCTCAAAACGCAGCGGTAAATAACAACACACGATGTACCAACACAGATGTATTATCCTCTAGGACGGCGTCAGTCAGGAGCGCCACAGAAAGCAGACAATGAAAATGGAATTATGGAGAAGGGGAAGACTATAATGGACTGCAACCGTTCGGAACACCCCGTGCAGGACTGTGAATCATCTCGACCCAATCATACGCTGGCACTGCGCTGTAATTCATTGACTGGAATGGTGACACAGCGAGAGACACGTGAATATGTTTGAGAGCAGCTTTCTACGCTGAGAGGAAAGCCAACGCACGTCCCTGTATCCCATTATCATTATGCATCTTTCCCCTTCTTAAAAAAAAGTGTGATTAGTTAGAAAAGTTCTCAAGCAGAGAGGCAAGCGAACGAAATAAATTCCGCTCGCGCCCCACACATGACATTGCACATAAATATTCAATAAATTAGCCGCAGCCGTTTTATAGATTGATCAGTCATCTCTGGCATTCACTGACAGGCAATGGTAGGGTTGAAATATTAATGCTGACAAATTAGGGATTTCTGAGTAAATGATGTCACATCGCACCGCTTCACTCAGATTTACTCCTTGGCACAGGGCAAATTCAGCGGCACAAGTAATGCACTAAAAACCAGACCCCCACACCCCACCCCACCCCTGCCTTAAAATGACATTCATTATTTTATCGTTAAGCAGGAGTCATTCTTTCACTGTGCCTTTGGAGGAGAGAGGGGGGGTAGAAGGAGAAAATTAACCGCCACAGGAAGGCCAAATTTACTGTTGTACAACAATGACATGCATTTATCAATTAAATATTAGCAGTTTGTCCCGCAATAATGGCAGCAAACAGGATGCTGATTTACTGTGAATTTGAATTTAAGATAGTAGAATTCGAAAAAAAAAAAGTACTTTTTGTCAAGAAATCTTGTTTGGAGGTTTTTTAATGAGGATAGATAGATAGATAGATAGATAGATAGGCAGTGGACTCGTGTGATGCAATGCAGAAAATGGTTTCTGATATCATCCCAGGGGAAATACACCTGTGTCCATCAAAAGAAAGGGTCAGGGAGGTCTGGGGTCAAGGAGACGATTTTGCTACGCCTGCACCATGAGAAATGCATGACAGGGTGATGCTGACCTAACTCAAAACCAGTCAAAACATACAGAAATGGTCTGAGACATGGATTCATTACAGTCAGTTTCAAGAAACATAGTATTAGCCCTTTATCTAAGCTATACTAAATACATAATATACTAAACTCACGTTTAAATTGCTGTTAATTCTTTGCAAAAACATCATGCTCCTCCTCTGACCAAACTAATCAATACAGACTCAATCAGGCCTTTTGAAAACTGCCAAACGTTCATTTAAATCCACACAAGAAATCTGTATTACATAATGGTGATGAGGCAGACATAGAGAGCCGTTTAAAGATGCAGAGGATCTGAAATTGACCTGGAGTGGCACTACAAGTAAAGAATGCCTCTGCTCAGCAATAAAGCCCAGTTGATCTGACCATAGTCAGCCTGTAATAGATGAGCTCCCTGCCAGGAATCAATAATATCGGTGAGGAATCGCCCCGTCACGGGACAGCGAAAGATGAGGCTGCTCTAGTCTGTCAATACCTGATTGCGAATCCCTTGCTTCCTTCCAGATTTGGGACCTAGATCAGCACTCACTTGGATCTCCAACAATAATCATTAGTTGCTTTTTGAACAGTTATGAGAGTCTGATAATGTACAAGGTGTGGTTTCTGGAGTTTAGCTAAAATGACATGCACATTTTGTTGGGTACAATTGGGTTTTGAGGTACAGCGTGCCTCAAGTGCCATCGGTTCAATGGCAGAGGTGTATCCCTGTCTCCGCCCTTGCTGCCTGCTAAAAACTTGTAGGAAAATACAGAATGTCATTCGGTCCTGACTGTCAGTGGCGTTGATGAGTGGAAATAGACCACTCAACTCCGCTCTTAATGCAATCACTTCCCCACGACCCCGCTGCCATCTTTGATGCCAGGCGTTTTGTAAATTCGGAGCAAATTACTCCGTCAGAACCCAGCGGCGCCTGTCTGTCAACTCTGAAGGCGAGGGTGATGTCGCCAAGACAGGTGACTGACAAGCAGGCACCAGGGAAAAACAAGACGAAGAGGAAGCGCAGAAAGAGAAGGGTTAGACAGAAAAGAGTGGGACGTGAAGGGGGGAAGGTAGAGGCAAGCTTTTTTACCCAGCGTCCCCTGGGCGTTGCAGTATCAGTCAATCTGAGGGCTAATTCGTGTCAGAGCTTGTATCGTATCTCCTTGAGAGACGAGCAGAAGGTTGCTAAAAATTGAAGTGGAAATGAAGTTGGATGCACAAGAGGATAGGCACAACAATAGTGTGGAGAAATAGGCTTGTATTCCTGATGCACTTTCCCTCGTTGAGAGGACACCCCTGACCTTGTCTCTGTCCTTGCCGCTCACAACTTTGCCTTATGTGCCTGCCTGTCACACCAGACCCTACGTGGCCTTTCGGCTCTGACCCCATGCTTCTACTCAGCAAGTTTTACTTGAGTCCTTCTGGTTCTTACTTTTTCACCCTCACACTTTAAAAAAAGACCTGGGTGAATACACCAAACAACTGCAGGACTTTTGCATGCAGTATTTTAAAGTAAAGCCTGTGTTTTATTCACTGAACACCAGTGATTGAGCTTAACAAGGCACTAAACGTACAGAAAAAAATAAATACTGCATTGTGAGTACTCTGTCATTCAATTCTATGCAAATTACAATCAAACTTACAAAAGCATTATTTGTTTATTATTTGTTGTAAGAGTATCTGTTTGGTAAAAAATTACAGATCATTTAAATCAACAGCACTTGTGACACAATGATGTATAATTCTGAATTGCTCCCTGTTTAAAAAATCGGGATTACATTAAGGCACTTAAAATGGAAGTACATTTTTCAATAGTATAGACACAAGACAAAAACAATATATATAACATGATTTTAGTGAAAAAATTTAATAAACATGATGAGAATGATGACAAGGTTTAATGTGAATTAAAATGTACATGTATTTATAATATTAAGCAAAGTGACACAGTTCACCTCAGGGCATTACAAAAGAAACAGAGTGATGTACAGTATGCAAGATTATAATATTGTGCTGCTACGTAGAAAACTAGAAAACAGTGCATTCAAATTGCAGTGAGCACAAAATTGCAAATGAAATTTACAGTGTTACCTGATTTGTAAAGGACTTCAAGTCCTAAACAATGCAGATTGTACATAAAAATACACTATGCATACACTATTCCCCTTTGATGCTTAATGGGCACAGAAAGCATGAAAACAACAAATGAATATTTATGTAATTGGAGTTTAAAGAATTATCAATTTGCAATTAGAAGCCAGGACAGACTATGTAAAATATGAATGAAAACGACAGCAACGTACGGCTTACATACTCCTAAGTGGATAAAAAAAAAAGAAAAAGTCGGGGCAGGTGCATGAGTTTGTTTGACTGATGAGTAAATGAAATGACTTAGCAGCAAATCCACAACATGAGAGGAATTAGACCTGCCTCCCCCTGCTAATGACATCAATTAAGCAACAGATTTGTCCTCATTTTGAGGTTGGCTCTCCTCTGTTTTGTTTCCATGCCTGCTTTTGTGGCATTCTTTGTGAACTGGAAAGCAGCAGCAGATATTTTCTGAGCTCCTCCTCTGCCTTTTCCTGCATGTGCTTAGAGTTAATGAGATGCTAGTGTATGTGTTATCACGAAGGCACCAGCAGCTGCCAACAGGTACGTTTTCGGGCTTTACACAAAACAGGCAGGTGGCGGTTCAACGGCTGCTTGCGGGAAGCTTAATATCTCTCTCTCTATCCTGAGCGGCATTAACATGGAATGCTACCACCAAATCGTAGAGGGAATGGCAGAAAATTAAACACTTGAATTCGGATTCCACTATGCGGCCAACACAAGCGTGGAGGGAGTAGGTGTTTTGAAGAATATTCCAGGGGCTTTTGAGCGAGACGCCGCTTTCCTCTATGTTAATGACATTTTCAAGAGAACAACAGAGGAACCGTCAAGATGCCCGATTTCTGTACATAATGGAAAGAAAAAAAAAACAATGCACAAGAGATGCAAGAGGGCAAGTGAACAGGCTGACAATTGATCAAGAACGGTTCAGTAAGAAAAGGCAGCCATGACCTTTGTTTAGTCCACTATGGATAATGCCAATTAATCTGTCAATTTGGATCCTCAAATAGACTTTTTAAAATAAACCTTTGCCCCAGACACTGGTCACAATTAACGCTGTCTGGCTTCCCCTCTAAATACGGCAACATGCTTGTCTCTAGCACTTAAAACGGTGCTGGCTGCTGGTCATTGAGATTTAAGTAATTACCACCCATCTGTCTATCTATTCTAATTGTTACTGTTTGATCTTCTGATTAATCTGCTTACCCGAGTATCACATAAAACTGTATCACTTTAAATTAAAAAATACATTTTTTGGCAACAGTAATATATATAATATGATATATAAAAAGTACAGTTAATATATAAAAAATATATATGAAACAATTAATTAAAATTACTTACATTTCAAATATATAGAATCAGTATCACATCTATGTTTAATTACCCTTATATAATTATTCAGAGTCACTTTGAACACACTCTATGATTAATTTACAGGTGATGCAGAGCAGAAGTGGACATGTAAGTGTGTGAAATTTTCATGCACACTTGTTTTTCTATTAATAATGATGGATTAAGAGACTTAACTTTGCCCCTGACTCCCACAACTGTAAAAACAGGCCTGGGGAATCGCATGTTCCCCTATCCTCCCCCTCTCTTCCCCTACCCCACATTTCTGAGCTGTAGAGGGAGACCCAGCCCCCTCAAATCATGAATAAGGAGTTGTGGCAAGGCATATTTTAGACCTCCATGGTGCTTTTAGTGTCAAGAGACCAAACAAGACCAGAATACATTAGGGAGATGAGTATCAGGGTATTGTTGAACCTTCAAATACATTTTACACTGGGTGTCTGTAAAATGTCTCGGAAATGTTTGTATTTTACAAAAAGCACAGATTCTCTGATACAACATTTAAATATTTTTACATATCCTTGCCAGTGTGGCATGATAATGGCAGTAATCACATAGAATGAAATTATGGGGGCTGTTTCCACATTAAAAGGTAATTGAATTTTATTTCTTGTAATTGTGACTTTATCTTTTGTCATTGAGACTTCATATTACAGCTTTTTTTTTCTATGAAAAAATTAAGATAGATAGATGATAGATTAACAATAAACAAGATTAACAAGATGATAGACAAACAATGAATCAAGATTAATTGCATCCAAAATAAAAGTTAAAAACTGTATATTTATTATGTTAACATAACATTTTTCTTAAATATATACATGCATGTGGGTCTATTTATATACAGTATACATCATAAATATACACAGTACACACACATGTAAACAAATATTTTTTTTATTTTGGATGCAATTAATCAATTAAGACACTGAAAACTGAAAATCAATAGTGATAGTAAAATATAATATATTTACACAACAGAGTAAAAAATGTTATTCTATTTATCGGTTTATTTTAATATGAGTCAAAAACATGCTTCCATACTATAGAAATAATTAACATTTTTGGGAAGATGTGTTGTGAACAGGAATCATGATTTGGGTATTTCCAACAGTTTCACTTCTATTCATGTAATCTTTCTTTTGTCATGGTGAAAATGTATGAGAAGATGTTTTTCAGAGTTAATTATTTTATGCGGCACCAATAGCATATCAAACAACACCTGTATCCCTTTCTGTCTCATGGGAATCTGCAACTGTCTTCTCTACAAACACAGGGACGATCCAAGGACAACCTGCTTGTCCTCTGGCGATCTTTGACCTTGAACACTGTGCTAATACCCTCAGCTGCCAATGTCATGGCTGCCTGGCAGAGGGGCCTTTGTTTCCACGGCCCTCACCTCTTGCAAAGGCAGATAAATGATTTCTATTTGTCCTCTGCAGCAATGGAAGAAGTTATCGATACAATCCACAAATGATGTCAGGGATTTGTCAGTGAAGCTTATGAATGACAAAAACATCCCCCACCCCCTCCAAAAAAAACACCTTCTCTTCTGGCCAGGAAGATTGAGAGCCCAAACACATTATTGATTTTTTTTTTTCCCCATACCTTCTTCTAAATAGAGGCTCAGGCTACAAAAGCAGGAGCAAGGGCTTTGTGTGCTAAAATGTGGCTAAGAGCTTTCTTTAAAAAAGGAAGATAAGGATTATATAGGCCCACATATAACATCAAACTGTGCAACAACCAGATGGATGCAAGGTGGAGGACGCTGGCTCGGCACACTTTAGGTTTGGCCCAGTTGTTTGTGGAAAAGATTAGGAGAACAGCTGAGAGATAGAAGCAAACTTTGTGACGTTAATCAAAAGGGTGCTGGATGAGATCGAAGCTCTCCAGTGAGAATCATCTTGATTTTTGACACAGTGACACACAGATGCTCCCACAATGCCAGACGATGAGATAAAAATATGGCAGCCAGTAATCTGAGTCACCAAAAATGGAGAATAAACAAACGTTGGGGGTATACACTACACTTACAAATGATTTAAATTATTTAAAGTGTAATTAACTAAAAATAGCAACACTGCTCATTTGACTTCATTTGAGTAACGGTACTTTATTTTTTTAAATTTGTATTCAATTTTCAATTTATATTTATTTAGATTCTACCTTTAATTAAATTAACTGGTTCAAATAATAATAAAAACAAAATCTTTAAGGCAAACAAACAGATGGATAGATAGATAGAGAGATAGATAGATAGATAGATAGATAGATAGATAGATAGATCAAGACAAAGAATAGATAGATGGGTAGATGGATGGATGAGAAGAAGGAATGAAGGAATGAATAGATAGATAAGTAAACAGATAGAATGAATTAGCAATAGATAGATAGAAAGAAAAACGAAACAAAACAAAACAAAACAAAACAAAAAACCAAACCAAACCTCCTTTGTGGATACAGTATGATCTGCTTTTTTTTTTTTTTTTTAACTATAAAAGGGCTGCCTGCTAGGCCCAGTGTTTGGCCCTGTCGTATCCCAGCTGCAACACAGAGGAAAACACAAGAACTGCCACCTCCAGGAGAGAAAAAAGAAGAAGCTCTTTGGCAAACATAGTGCTGATTAAAACGAACAGCGGAGAGCTGCCGGCGGCAGAAAAGGAAAGGGCAAACAGGCCGTCCCTGCAGGAAGTACACAGACAGCAGCTCCTCTCACCATTATCTGACTCACACACTGAGATTGAGTCTGCTGAGTCAGAGACAGAAACAAAGGCTGCAACCTCTCAATATCAAACCAAGAATGCCAAAAACCAACAACTTCATAAACCAATTATGTTCAACAGCAAAACATGACCTTTTGGTAAAAACTGACTAAAAATGAACAGTGCGACAACAAGCCACAGAAAAAAAGCTTTGGTAGGTTAATGCTATTTTCATCAAACAGACAAAATAATAAAATATAATTTTCAAAGTGTGTGTGCAAAGTGTGTGTGCTTATTTAACATCAAAAAGAGGAGTACATAACACAAAAATTAATTACATGCACTTTAATTAATTATACATTATGAATAAAACCAGCTTTTTGATGCCTGAGTACTAAAAAATGGAAGAAAAAACAGGCATCCGATATCTGAGTCCAATCAGCAGACGACTATGGGAGTGATCCTGCCCTTTGCCCTTACAAAAACAAGGTTAATCCATATCTCACACATTGTTTTCTGAGAGTCTCAACACCACAGTGTCAATCATTGCCCAGTGAAAACTTGTCCCATAGGATTCAGTGAATGTCCACGCAAGAAAGAAAACTGCTAGAGACAATTCAACGAGGTAAGTAACAACCACTTATCTGTGGAAGTATTTTTGATACAGGTAACCACATACTTGAGGTCTGTCCTCCGAGGTTGACACATAAAGAACAGCGCTTGTGAACGAGCAGAAAGGACGAGGCCAGGAGGACACAACTCCCCCACTCGGCTGATGGCTGTCATTTGTCTGGACACAGAATGGTTTTAATGTCTTGGCTTAAAACAGCACAGGATCCTGCCAAGATTAAGTATCAGATCTCAAGGCATTTGCAGAGCATGTGAAATCACTCTCGATGGCCTCATTCTCCCCTAATTGAATTAGGAGCTTTCCCAGCAAAAAGCTGGGCCTGATGTGATTTTTTTTTTCCTAGAGTAGTAAGGCTACGTGCCCGAGGTGTCAAGGCCAAATCCTTCGCCTAAACCCCATCGTCTCTGCACGCAAGTACTCTGATACACATCTGATGTGAGGAGGGTCAGCCAGGATCCCATGACATCACGATAATAAGAGAGCAGCTATCAGCCAATCGGAAACAAAGGAATGGGGTCTGCTCCATAATTTTCATGAAGTCATGTCTACGGCTTTCCGGACAGACAGCACCAAGTGGCCGGGCTTTAGAGGTGGTACATGGATAATCGTTTGTCCTAAAGGTCTTCTAGTTATCCATCTATAAGGACTACAGTGATTCTTTTAGAAAATGATTTTTAAAACAAGAAAGCTGTATGTAGAAAATGAATGCTAATGAAATTAATTAATGAAGTAAATGCATTCGCTATCTTTTATATACGTATATGTATAGAAAAAAATACACATTTTTATTATTGTATGTATTTAGCATCTTATCCTGTACATATTTTAATATTTTACATTAAGATGTTTAAGCAGTGACTTAGCAATTAAGTGTGATAGATCCATGAGAACATTTTTCACAATCATGCTGTGGTTTTATGGGCTTTGGCCTATATATCAGCGTAAGTCCAGCCATAGCTCCAGGAATGAGAGCTGTGACACCTTCACTGCCTTAATCCTGACCTTGGGAGGAAAAAAAAGTTGCACAACTTCTTCTTCCCTCAGGATAGAGAGAGAGTTCTTTAAGGTGGCTGACACAACTGCACAGCTGCTTTCTCTATTAACCGCCTGCCCATATTTACATGGGGCTTATAAACAGGTCTCAGCGTTTGGCTGCTGCTTCTTGGAAATACAATCTGTCTGCCACTTATCTGAGAGGATTACTGCACCCGGGCCAACTACCACAGATTAAAGACAAAGGAGAAATTAAAGAGGGAGCTATCAACAAACAGAGCGACAACATGACAGGGAAGTGATCCAATTTCAGTGATAGCCCAGTGACCCTCCGAGGTGAAAAAGATACTGAGCTGAGAGGTAGACCAGTGAGGGACAGGTTAGGGGAGCCAACATAATCAAGGTACAAATTAGCTGCATAAAATTTAAGAATTTGAAACAATCAACCATGCTGTAGGAGAGATTTATTTTTGGACTGTTTTGCAGCAATTATTCCTTATCAAACTTATAATTGAACAATAAATAAAACATTCTGTCCTCTAACGACTACTTAGATTACTCATAAAGTGGTTATCAAAAATATATTGTGCAGATTCTATGTAATACATGGAGAGGGGAAATCCAAAAGTTTTGTTCTAGAATAATCATTATATTTATCTAGTGCACATTTTTAGTCACGTACAGTACCGGTTTTATGGCAGATATTTCTCATGATATTTCTCATGATAAAACAATTTTTTTTTTTTAAATAATATTAGCTGGTTTTATTTTTATTGTATTTTACCGTTTTCAAATAATATAGCAGAAAATAAATGTGCTGTTAATTCATTTATTAATTAGCAGCTAAAAAAATAAATAATTGTGATATTGTGAAGATTATATCTAATACACAGACAGGGACAGTGTTCAAAAAATGTTTGCTTTGATCTTAAATAATATTCTTATCTATATATTATACTTATCTAGTGCAGTAAAAAAATCATCACTGGGCACATTTTCAGTAATGTACATTAACAGTTTTATGGCAGATATTTCTTATGCATAAAAAATAATAATAATACATTTTGGCTGGTTTTATTAACACTATAAATCTGCAGCTAACTGTGAGCTAGATATAAAATAACTTTACAATAATTTTATAAAGATGTGCATTTTGGTAAAGAATCTGTATGGATATTTATTTTCACATGTATTTTATAACATAACCCATTTGTTCAATTATAAAAAGCCCAGAAGGAGATTAAAGCCTTGAGTAAGTAATACAAATGTCTGGCAGCTTGAATGTGAGTCAGCTACAAAGTCATGATGACTGAGAAAGTGAAAAATCAGCCTGCCCCTAAAAATGCCCTTAACGCTCGCAGGCAGACAGCCACGAACCTCAACTTTACTTTATCAAATCCTCCCCGAGCTCATTACTGCCCTGTCCCCATTGTGTTAATTGAAGCCACAGAAACGATGCTCCTCGCTTGCTCTATAAAAGCGGAAGTCTTGTCATTTTCTCTGCACGGCTCTCCCTCCAGCAACACAGGTAATTGAATTGTGGCAGGGATCTCTGTAAGATGGCTTGTTTTAATAACTTCACTAGATTATGTTTAATAAGTGTGCCTTAAATGGTCTTTAGTGTGGTCAGGGAGGATGAGGAAGGGCAAATGTGATAAAAAAATAAGAAATAGACATTTCTGGCTGCTTTCAAGACAGATGTAATCGCAGATGTGTGCAGTTCAACTATGGGGTAAGCAGAGAGAGTTAATTCTGCATAGCAACTACTGCACGACAAAATATATTAGAAAAACATATAAGAGCTTATTCACACCTGCTCATTCATCTATTTGATATTGACTGATATTTGTTTTAGAATAGCAGGCCCTGAGTGTAGCAGGAGAGGGGCAACTGTGTTATGTTAGCTTTAGCTAGTTTGAGTGTGTTTACCGTCAGCTGTCCTTTCAGAGTCAAAGGTGAGATTCCGGGTGTTTCTTTCAAGTCAGCACCTTTGAGAGCCCACAGCGGTCAGGTGTCATAATACCTCATCTGCCCTGGCTTACACCACAGAAAATCACACAAACAAGCGTCATGCCTGTGTTCACTCAGATTTTTGAGGCAAGTGGATTTTAAATGCAACTTCTAAGATGCAGACAGACAGGCAGGCAGGCAGGCAGAAAAATAGAGAGATATATAGAGAGATAGAGAGATAGAGAGAGAGAGAGAGAGAGAGAGAGAGACAGAGTCATAAATTAATATATTTGTTTTTAAATTAAAATTATAAATATTTAATAATTGTAAACGATATACAATTTATATATTCAAATATACATAGAAAATGTAAAATTTGTACTTATATTTTATAATGTAAAATATTGTATTTATAAATATTATGTATTTTTGCCATTGAAACTTTATAAAATATTACAAATGATTAAATACTAGCGTGATTAATCGCATCCTAATTAAAGGTTTTTGTGTACATAATATATGTAGCCTATGTGTACTGTGTATATTTATTATGTAGTATATAAAAAGACACACACATACAGTATATATTTAGAAAAAACTTACACGCATAATTATATTTATGTAATTTAAATTATATACAAACAAATGTAATTGTCACCGACAGTGCCTCTGTGGCTCTCTCTGACCGACAGTTAGTTACAGTCTGTTACAGTAATATATAAACATATTCTATTTTTCTTAAATATATACATGCGTGTGTGTTAATTCATAATTCAATTTCATAATAATAATAATAATGCATATAATTAGTCATTATAATAATTTATATATATATATATATATATATATATATTACATAATTAAAATAATGTTAATTAAAAACTTTACCTTTAACATTTCAGAAGCTGTTCACTGATGATGAAAAAACAAGGGACATAATTCACAGAACAAATATGATATGAGTAAACTATACAGGAGCAAAGCTTAATATATAAGTTAATCAAATTAAACCAACCTTAAACAATGTCATGTGCTATACAATAACACATAGTATGACTGATCAATACTATTTTATGGATGGTAAGCACATAAACAAATAGCACAGAAAGAAAAAAAGTGAAAGACAGTGAGATAATATTAAAGGAAGAAAGAAAAAAGACAATCTGATCAGTAAGCAGCAAGGAGGTTGCGGTGACACTGAGGTACAGGCTGCCATCATGCAGACAACCATTTGCATAATATTGTGTGTTGTCATCAGAGTGACGGCCGGTTCAGGCAGTTATCTGAGGGCCACTTGTTTCCCTCGCGTCCAGCTCGCCTGTGCTCATCACAGCGCCGGACAGGTGGCATCCCCCAGCCCTGTGATTACTGTGTCAACGTCTTTACATGTCACCCCTGCGCATGCCGTACACATCTACATATACATATAAATGTAAATGTGTCCTCCTGCTTACACGCACCTGGGTCGACAGCTCTGACAGCTGGGATTGATTCGAGGCCGTCCCCTTACGAGACATCGAAAAATTAGCGTAATGGCCACCTCTGACCCCAGGACTGACTTTCTGAACTGGGCGGCAGATGAGGAGAAAGTAAACTTTTGAGATTCGTGCATTTTGATATTTCCTCCCCGAGAATTATTGACTCTGTCATTGTTATTTACTTGTTTTGTTTTTCTTCAGACAAGTGGTCATTAAAATGCCTGATTCAGCCATGGTCTTTGACAATTTGAATAACAGCACCGTCCAAAGGAAAAAGAGTCTCCAGCCAATACTTCAAGCCCCTCCAAATGATTGATTTAGAAATTAAGTGACAACCATTCTGTGAACATGCTCTACATCGACAAATCGGTAATTGATGTTTTGTTTGTGAGGGACAGCAAAGCACCCTGAAGTCTGGAAGAAAGACTGTATAAATCTCTCCTAATCCCTTCACAATAGCATTCGCTGAGCTCTTTTTGAAGTTTGGGCCTGCCAGGGCGCCCTATAGTTTTGCGAATCTCTCTGTGGTTGGGCGTATGTCACACCTGCCATGTTGTGATTGGCCTGGAAGCCAGTGAGGAAGTGATGCTGGCTTCTGCTCTGCTGAGCTCCCGGTGATGACGACCTTCAACCAGCACCTTCAGTGTGATCTCAAACAGCTCCTTCTGAACCTCTGACACCTCCACCTCCTGAACCGACCACCGCTCGAGAGCTCCACCAGGTGACGTCAGCCTTCACTCCTAGGCCATGAGTAAGGCAACAAGGAATCAATATCCATTCGTGAGAACAGACGTCAGTTGGCAACTATCCACTTCTATATTTTCCATTCCTTCTGTGGTCTAAAGATGGGATATGTCAGGCTGATTTTGTTTTTCAGAATTCAGAATCAAGTCTTTAAAGGTTTAGGCAGACAGGTTTAGGTTTGAAGATTTAGAAAGAAAGACAGACAGACAGACGAACAGACAGAACAACAAAAGTCATGACAGACAGACAGTCAGAACAATTGACAGACAAAGTTTCAAATGAAATGTATGGGAATAGAGTTAAAATGAATTCAACTGTCACCTTTAACTAGGGTCATTTCAAGGTCATTTAACAAGGTTTTAGGTTTTGAGATTTAGACAGACAGGTTTAGGTTTGTAGGTTTAGAATGACAGACAGACAGAATGAAAGACAAACAGACTGACAGAACAACAGAACAACAGAATGACAGAGAGACAGACAGACAGGACAGAAAGATTTAAATTTTACTAACAGTAAGTAACTTTGCAAATACATGTTATCTAGCAGTATTAGTCAGAATATTAGTAGACTGTCTGCTTAATAACTTCTAACACTATATTTTTGATGGATCCACAACATACTGATTATGAGAAACCTTGCAAGTATGTCAACTTATTCTACTAAACCTAAACCTACCCTAACAGTCTACTCTGAATGTTAAGGCTGGAATTCACTACAAAACTTTTAAAATCCGAACAGATTTTTAAAACATTAGGCATCATACACTTACCAACTCTGTAAATAGTGACAAAAGAAAACTGGGCATTCTCAACTAGCGTCAACTTGTTCAGACTGCAAAATCGGGGCAAAAATTGTATAGTGTATTCCAGGCTTTAGTAGACATGTAGTTGCCAATTAATGACAATTAGCTTACATGTAGTTGGCATGCAGTTACAAAGTTACTTATAGTTAGTAGAATGTCTACACTATCAAAATAAAGTGTAACCAAAAAAAAAGAAGAAAGGGAAAGAGAGTTACCAGAGTTAATGCTGAAAGAAACAAAAGCTGACAGAAAAAGTAGACAAGTTGAATTCAAATGTATGGGAATATTGTTAAAATAAACTGAAATTCAACTGTCAACTGACAGGTTTAGGTTTGGAGGCTAAAGAGGCTAAAGAAAGAAAGACACCGTTTGGCTTAAAAAAAAAAGAAGATAGAGAAAGAGTGAAACAGAAAGAGAGTTATCAGAGTTAGCACTGAAAGAAACAATAGCTGATTATCCTGACCTCAGCGTCTACAGGTCAGTGTGTGTGTCAGCGATGATGGGGTTGACTTAGTTTAGCCCGATCTGCCACCAGCAGAGACCCTCATGCTAGTTTATACGTAATTGCTTTTGAATTGCAGGCTCTTATGAAGTGACACAACAACAACCATGAAAAGTGTCCCTGAGCTGAATGGCTGAAGGAGCAATGTGAAGCTCACTGGACCCTGACCTGATTCATGCCATGAGCAAGACGGGAACATCAGCCCCTGATGATGACTTCTGACATCTTACCACCTCTGACCAGGCCTTTCAAACACCAGCTACTTTGAGACTGCAGTATGCTAAACTAAACTATTCGTGACAATAACAAAACAATTATATCAATTGATATACATAAAAAATATATTCCTTAAGTAAAGGAACTGTTATCCTAAAACCGAAAATTGTCATTATGATCATGTTTGAACCACTTAGACTTTGAGCATTTGGTTATTAGCTCTGTTCACTTTGCTGTAAATCTGTACAATATGTCAAAATGCATTATTCGTGCCTAGGTCACACTTAGACATATATCATGTCATGACCCTCTACGGGATAGGGAAGTAAAAGGGATTGCTGGAGTAGATCGTCTTTGTTCTCCCACTCAGTCTACTGCAGTCTCGTTTTCTGTTGTGTTATGAAGTCGTACAAGCACTTAATCCCAGGGCCATCTGTAAATGGCCATTTTCATGTCAAGAATACGGTTTTGGGTAAAGGGCTTTGTGAAATTGCATTTGGAGATCTGAGTATGATCTGAACCACCAAGAAAAAATCTGACAGAATAAAATCCTACCCTTCCAACAGCCCTCCTCATTGACTCAGGGACTGGCTATGCCTCTTCAGTTTAACGTCACTGCTGAGAATGAAAGGATTCACCTTCGAGAGAAAAGTCAATAAAACAAATCACACCTCACAATGAAATGGCCTCTACACTTAAACGTGGGTTTTGAATCATGGCTCAGATTTATGTTATCCTGTGTACGTGACTGAGATGTTGCTGAGAAGTATATTTAATTATATTACTAAATAATATTATAGCTAATCATGACGTATATTAATATAATAATGATATAATTACTACATAATTTATTATAAAATATTATCAAATAATATCATATTTTTAACATACTAAATGTTTAACTAAAAATATAGGAACATGACATATGCACCACTGTTCAAAAGTTCGGGGGGTGGGGGGGGTGGTTCTGTTGTTTTGTTTTGTTTTGTTTCAAAAAAAAAACATTAAGCAGCAAAACTTTTCAATACAAAAGCTGAAAGTTTTCGATACTGGTAATTTTTTTTCTTGTAATAATATTTCACTAAATTACTGTATTAACTGTAGTTTTGGTCAAATAAATGCAGCCTTGGTAACCATAAGCAATTTATTTTAAAAACATCAAACATCTCACTGGATGTTGTGTGGTAGTGTGTACACAATAGATAGATAAATAATTCAAAATATCAATAGATTGTGCTTTTTTCCATCAATACTAGAACAAAACCAGAATGTGAATGTGTGATTTGGTACCCTACAACAAACAAAAGGAGCTTGTGCATCTTGATAGCAGATGGGAGCTGTCGGTTGCATCACTCCCAGCAACATTCACTAGTGATGTTTAATCGGTCCAGAACCAGCCAAGAAAAGTGTACATTCATACCCCTAACCATCTTTGATATTCAAGAGGATTACACCTTGTGTTCAAATAGAGGCAGGAGAGAATGGGCGAGAGAAAGGCGACACAAAATGGAATTAGAGTCTGCTTAAAAGGCTGCTTCATTTATTGTTAACTTCTTTCAGTTCATTAAGCCTAATCCTTATTAGGGTGTAAGTAACGCAGGCCTGAATGGGCCGGCCCTGGCCAAGGGGACATGTGCATCTATTGTGGCTCCACAGGGTTAATCCGGCCCCTAAAGCAGGGGGCCTCGCTGGGGTCCAGTGCCTCACCAAAGGCCTGTGGTCCCTCAGGGTCCTGGGCAGGTTGGGGCCTCCAGAGTCCCCCTTGCCGAAGAAAATGGTAAAAAGCGTGAAGCGGCGTCTTTTGTTAATCAATCTGCCAGGCTGGACACACGCAGGGTCATGTGTGGCGCTGTTAATACAGATGTAAATGCCAATAAGGCCTCGTAATCAAGACACAAGAGGGGAAGATTGACTTTTTGTTGGGAGACATACGGGGCCGTTGCCCCCGAAGAGCAAGTCCCCCAAGAGTTCAGTGGAGCAGCTTGTCTATAGCAAACATAAATACAAGTCTAGTTCCCTGACTTGCCTCCATAAGACTTTAACAAACTGCAAAAGTCTATAAGGATGTATACGTGTGATCCAAATGAATGCAAAAGAGCATTGACGTTTAGCCCGAGAGGTCAGGAGGTGAAATAAACACAGGCACGTCCTATTGGGTCACACAATGTGTGTCAATAACAGCTGCAGAATAAAACTGAATGAGAATTGAGAATTTACACAATGCAATCTACAGTTTAGATTTAGTAAAGCCTACTGTAAGAAGCATTGCAAAACATTACCGTTTATATGAACTAATATATTAATTGAGCTGTTTTTCCTTTAAAAGAAATCCTTTAACAGCTAAATCACGTCATACTAAGCAGGAGACAGGTTTGAGCAATGAGGTCCTGTAAATTGAGAGGTATCAACAAGGCAACAAGAACAATGGCTTTAGATTAGCAGCCATTAGTCTACTGCATTACTGCCTCGTGCATATTAAGACTATCGTTTAGCACCATTTAACAAGACAGAAATCCCAAGTTCTAAATTGGAAATTCATTCCCCCAGGTAATTTTAATATGAGAAACTTGAAATGCATTTGATCTGCCCTAATTTCAATTAATTAGACGGGACGACTGTTTGGGGAGACCCAGAGGGTCGTTAATGTGGGCTGAGAGGCCAAAAGGAACACATTGGAAAAGTATGAAAGAGCCATCAATAAACTGTTAGAGACTAATTATTCCACAAATCGGTTTCCCAAAGTCTTGACTCTTTAACACCAGCCTGTACCCTAATTACTGGTCACAGCATCCATTACTACTGCCCAGCCCACGGTGCTCATGCCACATGGAGTATTAATGACTGCTCCGAGTGCCGTTATTAGAACCTGCAAGTGTGTGTGTGTGTGCATGTCCTGAATGTGGCCTATGTGTCCTCTTAATACCTCAAAGATAGTGTCAGATTTGCCTCTACATTAAGTAAACATGAACCCTTTTTATATTTTAATAAACATTTGTCTCAGACCGACCTGACTTAAAAAGGAATTAAAGGGATAATTCACCTAAAAATTTAAATGCTGTCATCAGTACTTCCCCTTTATGTTGTTCCAAACACACATGCTTTCTTTCTTCTATGTAACACAAGAGAAGATATTTTGAAGAATGTTTTAACTGCTTTTGTCCATAAAAAACAACAATGAACACCACCAACTTTCACAGCATGCATGGGCAAATATGCAGAGACATTTTTCACATATCTTCTATGCAGAAGAAAGCAAGACATACACGCACGAGGGGTAATAAATTATATATATATATATATATATAAACATATATATTTTTCCTTTGAGGGGACAATTTACATAAAACTGTATTATATTAACAGTATGACACAGTATACCATATAAATATAATTTAATCATAGAACATTTTAGCACAGGAAATATTTTTGTCCAGGTTTTACACATTTTTACACAAGGACCAGATCAATTTACATAATACTTTTTTATTATTTATAAAATGCACAAAAATAATAATGCAATTCACTACAGTATAATAGTATTAAATACATCTTAAAAAGTAGTAAAGTCCTTAATTTGTAAAGCCATTAATAAAAATTTTATATTAAGTAAATGCTTTGCTAAAAAAGAGGAGGGATTAAAATGAGTAATTATTTTTATTCATTTTGTTTTTTTATTTAATTTTTAATTATTTTGTCATGTAGTACACAAACTATCAAGCCTGATCTCATGGATAATATGCAGTTTTTGCATGCATATGATATGCATTTTGGCATACATAAAGTTTGGCGCAACTACCCCAAACCTACCCATTGCGTATCATATGCACACCAAAGTCAATTTGGGCATATAAACAGTATGCTAACAGAAAATCGTCCCATCGAAATGCAATTTTCAATGACAACAGGTTAAACTAAGAAAGTTTTAAGAAAGAAAACTGGACGTGCTAAAACTATATACATGTGTAATACAGTGCGTTTGGTCATGTGATTTCACAATTGCTGTGCTTTTCAAAACAGCTGAGCTACATCCATGCATACAAAAGTACTGTAGTTAAGTTAGCATGACTCATTTTTAGTTAATTACCTGGTAACCATGATGAGGTGGAGGGATCAAGTCAACCTGATACATCATTCAGAGCAACCAGGAATATTACACGACTCGTGTAAAGAGGAGAAACTTATCCAACAAGAACGGGCACAGCGCCGTAAACTCCCACTCAGTCATTTTCACACCAGCAGCAGGTAAAGAGGAAAAAGGTAGCAGGAGAGAGTCAAAAAAGAGAGAAGAGAGGAGAAAAGAGAAATTATGAGAGGATATGAGATGAGAGGGGAGAAGGAGAGATGATCAAGGCTCTGATTACCTCCGGCTGGGTGTCTCTCCAGCGCCCTGCTGAATGTGCTTAATTGGCAGGGTTGTGTGAATAGACAGCTGCCCTGGCCGCTGAGCTCTGAGAGGAAGAGGCAAAGCCGAGTGGCTGTGCTCTATTCTTCTCCGCTGAAAGGCTCTCTCCTCTTGCCTCCCCGGGACCAGGCCTGAACCGCCACATAAAAACCTATCTAATCACTGCAGATTATCTGCCTCTAATGGTAACCCACGAGTAGGCTTCTTTGCCTCGATGAGCCAAGAGGGAGGGAGAGAAATACAGATCAACAAATAAAGCTGATGGCTGATCGCAGCAGGGGGTCTGGCAGTGGCGACTCTTGAAAGCCAGTTTGGAAATGAATCCATGTGTCTGACTCCCAGAGATCAGGGCAAAGTGTAAAGAGCTACAGGCGTACGGTGAACGATTAAACGGCATCTATGCTGAAAAAAAAAAAAAAGAAGACATTTTTGAAACACAGATTACACATACTGTTTATGCACTGACAGACGAGAGTAGATTTTTGGTGTCATAGTTAATTACAAGAGAAAAATTACAGCACTGCATGATAGGGAAACATCAATCATTGATTTCACACAACAAAAAAAAAACATTTGCAGAGACAACTTTAATCTATGGCACACTTAACAGATGTGCACACACATCCATAAACAAGCAGTGTGGCGGCTGGGATCTCAGTATTGTCATTCATCCTCTCTAATGCCTGGCCCAGGGTCTCGTCACAGGGCAGGGGAGAAGGCAGCACTCTTTACCTCCCGGGGTTTCCATTATTTCTCCACCATTCTCTAAAATGGAGGTCATATCAGGTGCCATTTTCACAACCTGCTTCTCCAGATGCACCATTTTCTCCCAAAATGACACACACATTATGCTTTAACAGAGGAGCAAATCTGAAAACGCAGCTCACACCCTCTGCTGGGACTGGAAAGGCAAAAAACAAACAATAAAACACAGAAACCATCACAATATACAAGAATTGCTTCCCTTCCGCACGATATAACCCATAAAGTGAAGGAATTTTCCAAAGTGTCGGCACCCTGTTGACAGAGGCCTCACCTACACAGAAGAGGATTCTTGAGAAGTTCGGGTTTATTTCAGTCTAAGATGTAAATCTTGAAGGTGATAGACCAGACAGAAACAGACTTTGTTGTGATTAGGGTTTGATATAGGTACATCATTCACCTTTATCAATGGTTTTGCTATGCACATTTTATTCACACCTGCCCAAATTACACACACGTGGTCGACTATTCTCACTTTCTCAGATCAAAATTAGGGCAGTGCTAATATGAAATTTTGGTAACAAGCTAGAATAAAGAGCACATATGCACTATTACCTAAGAGTTTCCCTAAACAAACTATTTTACATCTAATTTACTGCTTATTAAAGTTTAGGTATGGGGTAGGATTAAGGGATCTAAAATATGGTCATGCACAATAAGGCATTAATATGCACTTTATAAATACTAATTAACAGCCAACATGCTAGTAATGTGCATGCTAATAAGCAAATTGTTAATACTGAGAACTGGTCCTTAAAATAAAGTGGGTAATAACCAGTAAATAGCCGTAATACTGTAACAAACATTGCTCAGTGTTCAATAATGTTAGCTATATGTTAGTAATAAGACATTACTCTAAAGTGCTACCTAAAATACTGTAATATTTTGTGGAAATAACAAAAAAAACTACAAATAAAATCAATAGATTTAAATGCTACAAGTCAAATTATGCATAATTATAATGTACAGCATTTTTAACAGTATCCATAAATTGGAAAATGAAATGCTAAGATTGAGCATAAGGGTGATGGTGGTTTTCTCTGCCGCAGCCACATTCACGCCAGCCATGCTGCTAGTCTCCAGCATCATGACCATAAAAACAAACGTCCTGATGAGACAGAATGATCGAAACACATCAAGCGCATCATAGTTCTTCATATTCCCGGACTTTCCTTTATTGCCAAGTTAACAGCAACCTGCCAGCAGCGAGTCCCTCCTGCTCAAACGCAGCAGCAGATGCCAGTTGCTCAGCTGCTCAGTAGCTGGTCAGGGAACTGTGGTGTGGTGGAATACCTGCCTTTGAAAGCAAAACAAAGCCAACATCTGTTTATTGCCACAGCTATGGTAGAAACAGAGTTAAAAAAAAAAAACAATGCAAAGCAGTTGTGTCGTGACGCTTCCTCTTCCAGCCATCTGGATAATTGATCGTTTGATATCATAAAAAGAAGGCGAATGTCTCGTAATAGCCTGCTTCTTAAAAACTCGTTCATCGGTTTACTCCTTCCCTGGCTTGCTTTTTATTTGCATGCATTCCTGGGACCTGTCATGATGATTATGAAAGACACATTACGAGAGGGATTATGCATCATTTGCGGTGGGAGATGATCAATGGCTTGCTTTAATCTGCCATCATGGCTTCATTCAGCAGAAAAGCGCTACCTCAGAAGAGCTAGCAGGTGAGTCCACCGCGGCAATACCCTTGGTATGTCCGTGACAAACACGCTTGTGTGCTTGTCAATCAGAAGATGTAGAGTCACGCAAGCGGGTCATCTGCGATGTACGCGCTCTGAATTTGCTGTCACCTCAGCGACATTTCCAGTCATACAACGGGCGTCATTGTCTACAGGAAAGGTCTGATTGCTCCACGCTATCTCTCTGATAGCTTTCTCACCCTCTCCCCCTGCATTATGTAGATAACCTGTGACGATATATATTGCGTAGGGGTCACCCAGAGGTTGCAATCACACACTGTGACAGAGATAACCAATCCCGGGACGTCAGCAGCAGGGGGGGGGTGGAGAACGCCCTCCTGTAGGGTGTCCTCAGCGTGTCTGTTAGACAATCGTGTCGACCGGGGGGTGGTACAGCCATGCTTGAGAGGGGACCGGGAGGAGGCCTTTGATCACTGGCAAAGGAAATTAAGGAGGAAGGGGAAATACATACCAAATTCGCCTTGAAACAAATACACAGATAATGATAAGCATAAATAAAATAAATATAAATTCATATATTTCTATCTATATATACATATATAAAATAAAATAAAAGTTTTTGTTTACATAACATACATGAGTGTACTTTTTATATTTATTATGTGTATATAAAAACACACACTTGCATGTATATATTTAAGAAAAAAAGTGTTATGTTTATATATTAAATATATTTCTATATAATGTCAGTTATATTATTATAAATATTAACATGTAAATACATGAAAATATTACAAATATATATATATATATATATATATATATATATACTTAAAATATGTAATATATAAAAATATATTATAAAATATATAAATATATTTTTACATAATATATATTTTAAAATATATATAATATATGTATGCATAGTGTTTATATATACATATATTATATATTTTTTTATAATATATTATATAATTGAATATTTAAACTTTTATTTTAATTTTATAAATACCATTTTAAACAATGCATACATATTTTTTTTTTTTTTTTTACCTATTTTTAATATTTAACCTATATTGTAACCTTATCTTTTTATTAACACCATTACGCCTATGGAGAGTCCTCATAAACCACAAAAACCATGTGTGTGTGTGTGTGTATACATAGTATGTACAATACAAATAAAATATCATCTTGCACCAGTCTGATGCCATAAATAGATAAATAGATTTGATTATTTTCGTTTGGACTCAAATATGTTCATTTACTCTCTGACAGAGTGATGAGGAATATTGCTCGCTTGACATGAACACACAACAGCAATTAGCCACTATAATTGTAAAGATCAGATTGGATCGCCAGTAAAGGAAGACCTCTCGTGTACTTCCTCCCCCCCGCTGCTTCTCCCACCATGTGACAACCTCCACATTGAGTTCAACCCTAATGAAAATCTCTGATGTCTGATAGATGGAGCTCATAGCTACCATATCTACATGCCTTCACCGTTGTTCAAGAAGCTCAAGGACAACAGAAGAGGGTGTTTTCATCATAGAAGAGTCAATTAAAGTTGTTTAAATACAACAACATTTAATTATAGTAGCTAAACACTCAATTACGAGTATTTCCTACATTGTCAAGGTAGCTTGATTGATATCTGCAATAGCTGACCTCTTACATATGCTACAAAAGCACAGATGAGCGGATAGAATGAACAGTTCTTTTGAGACAATCCCAGGAGACACCTGGACACCGGGTACATGAGGTAGCGAGAGCCACGGGGAGCAATATCTGATCCAGCAGTTTCAATAAACACCCCAGATTCACAGGGAGCATCAGGAGAGCCAATTACTTGCAGGAGCACTAAATGACTGCGTGTGTGGCTGGAACATGGTGAGAGGAAGTAGGATGTGTGAGATTAAGGAAAGACTGAGAGAACTGTGTCAGCGACTTCCTCGCGCTCTCAGCGTGGCGGATAACAGCAGGTGGTGTTTAATAAGGCACTGAAAGTGACTGTATACTAAAGAAATCTACCTGTTAATCTGCCTGAGAGTCTGAGGGGAATTGCTGGAAGTCGCTGTTTTGTCTGAGTGACCTGAGTGTCCAGATTCAGCTCGAATCTTTTGGCCTAGCTTTACGATTCAGGCTCGAACCCAAGACTTCCAAGCCGGCCGCTAGCATTCAAATGAGCCTCTCCTCCTGTGAATGGAGGATGTCTTAATCATCAGAGGCAAGACTGGACAGAAGGGCAGGAGATTTCTGGATGCCGTGTACTTTGCTGCCCCTTGTGGTTAAAGATGGCACATCAGTCTTGTTGACAACCTGTTCAGGGCTGCTGTCAAGGTTTTTCCAGGAGAACATTTAGACTTTCTCTCTCAGTTTCATCCAGAGCAGGGGCCTCTTATTACTTTCCCGATAATTACATTCATTTGCAAAACAGCGAGACAATGGCATGGAAAGGACACAGTGCTGCTGGCGAGGAGGAGGGGGTGAAAATTGACAACGGTAAAGGGCACGCTCAAGTGCAGTAGGGGAGGAAGTGAAGAGAGAGGGGAAAGTTTAAAGAAAGAAAGTGTTTTTGAGTTTCAAAGTTTGATATGCTCCAGTATTTTTCTAACTCTCACAAACTTTCTTGTACAAAAAAGGTAGATATTTTTTGTGGTTGTTGGCCAGTATGTTCACTTTTGATAAACATTGTTTAAAAAAAAATTCCATTCAGATGCCATTGTAGAAATATGAAAGTTTCTGATAACACTGGCATTACAGAGATAAAACTAAAGGCATTTGGCTGGTCATGCAATCTTATCATGGTGACCTGTTCCATAAAAATACATATTAATACTTAGGACCATGTGATATTTCAGTTATTCTTTTTTAATAAATCTGCAAAAATGTCAACAATTCTGTGGTTTTTTTCTTCAATATGGGGTGCTGTGTGTACATTAATGAGGAAAAAAAAAAATGAACTTAAATGATTTTAGCAAATGGCTGCAATATAACAAAGATATAACAAAGGGGTCTGAATACTTTCCGTACCCACTGTATATGTGTATATATATATATAATGATACACATTTCTAAGTAACAATTTTAAATAGAAAATAATTACACCATAAAACTGAAATTCTCATTTGAGTCCATATTGTATGGTTGAAAGAGATTTAAGAATGACTCCTCAAACATACAAAAAAAAGTCAATGTGCCATCTTTGGGTACATACCAACTGCAAACTAAGGGGTCTACTAAGCACCCCTCTGACAAATGATGAACTCTTCGAAACACTGGTTCACCCATTTGAATACATCCGACCTGAGCTGAAACTATAATGAGGAGGAAATGTGAAGGCCTAATCCAGAATTGGAGAGGAGAGAGCGTAGGGTGGATTTACAGTGCTGGAGAGCACACAGAGCGCCTTGTAATTAGGAAGAGAATTTGTCATGCTCTTCGGCAAGGCACGCGGATGAGAGCTGCTGAATAGCAATCTCCCCAATGTTTACCCAGAGAGGGGCGGCCGGTGCTGCCGCACGGCGCTGTAGCCACACCGAGATTAATATTTGATGCAGAGCGAGGGAATGTGTGCTTGGCTGCTGTTTATTTAGGATATTGTGAAAATATGGGGAAATTTGCAATTTTATTGGCTTTTGCGCACATCACTGTGGTTGGGGGGGGGGGGGGGTGTTTGTAGGAGGTGCTACAGAGTGGGGCGGTGACCTCTGACCTCTGCACAGATCCTCAGTGGGGCATGAGACATGAAGGTGCACTGATATTCACCTAAGCTCAGCTACAATCACGCTGCATATCCCAAAGTGCTCTAACAGCAGGACTGACAAAGAATGTAAGCACCAGAGTTTCTCTGACACAGACTAAAAGGCTTACTTTCACACGATATGTGTGCAGGCAGTAAATGGCTGCTAATGTAAGTAAATGGCAAGCTATAATGAAATCATATTTAACTATTATGCAGAGATTGTCTACATTCTATACCTGTGAATTTAACAGCATACTCATTAAAAAAGGATTAATGACATAAATGATAGCAAATAATGTAATGCAATCTTTTATATTTTTTATATTATTAATATTTCAGTTTTATGGCATATTTAAATATTACAAATATAATATAATATAATCAAGGAACATGTTACAATAAGGTGTAATTTGTTAACATTATGTATTAACTAACATGAACAAACAATGAACTACATTTATTAAAATATGTATTCATCTTTGTTAATGTTATTTGTCAGTTGCTTATGGTTAGTTCACAGTGGATTAACTTATGTAAACAAACACATTTTGTGATTTTAATAGTGCATTTGTAAATGTTAAAATTAACAGCTGAATGAATAAATGCTGTACATTCTTAGTTCATCTGATCTAATAAACCTTATTGTAAAGTGCTACCAATATGATATATTATAAAACAATATATATAACAAATATCTTGCAAGTCTTTAAAATTTTGTTCAACTACCAGTCTAAAAACGCACTACTATACTGTGTGAAACAGCACTCTGGAACACATGTGAAAGCATTTCTACATCTTAGTCAGTCATCAGCCAGCACGGCTCATTATTCTGTTTATACGGTCATTACACAAGCCCTGTTTGGCACCAAAAGGAAGGAATTATCCAAAAAGCCTGTGTGTGGTTTTGCTAAGTAGCCCAAAATCTGACATTGGTAATTCTGGTGACATCATGGCTTGAAAGATAAAGCAAATCAGATAGCGAAGGTCATCAGGAGAAATATGAAGATGGGACCTATTTAGAGTATGGAGTCAGTCAGCTCTAATCTTATTTATCAGCAGGGTTACAGAAAAGTCAACTGCTGCAGATTTATGTTGCACACTCAGAGTGAAACCCAAGAACCGTACGACATCCCTTATTTCAGTCAAGCCTTTTTGAAAAGATTTATAAAAAAAAAAAAAAAAAAAAAAAAAAAAAAAAAAGGATTCATCCAAGTGTCCTTCCCTGACTTCGGTGTGTTGAATGCTGGCTAGCATCACTAACACTCATCTCCCCAGGCTGAATGTGATTAATACTTGGTTATACACAACTAGATCCTGGATTAATGTACACATCTACCAGCAGAGGCATCTCATAGAGAGAGAGAAAGAGAGAGAGAGAGAGAAAGAAATCAGCTGCTGAACCGTAGGTGTGTGCGGGTCAATGGCATTTTCAACCACATCGCTACAGTAAGAACATCACTCGCTTCAAATAAATAGAAGATGCAGACGGGGAGACAGGAGGAACGAAATGCTAAAAACCCAAACTTCAATCCAAATCACACTGAGATAGAAAAACACGGAGGAAGCAAATGCGTCTCGCCCAGCTGTTATTAGTATTCCAGATACACAGGGGAGGACCGACAGCAGTCATGTATTTTTTCTTTTTTTTTTTTTTTTTTGCAAATATGCATATAATTTATTGTGAGGAACACAATTTACATGGGTAGTCAATGCCTGTTTTATAGCCTCACAAATAGATGTATGAACTGAAGCATATAATGGCTGAAACCAGCAGGTGCAAATACATTCTAAATCTTCCAAATGTGCAGCAGGAAAAATGTAACCAAGGTATATAAAACAGATTAATTCTTGCATGTTATGTATTGGTTTTTGATTTACAAATCTAATCCGAGGGAAATTCACAGGCAAACGTGGTCGGGGTTCGTAAAATGCCACGGAGCCTGAGGGGTGGTGGGTGGACGGTGCAGACGTCTCTAGTGTTGCAATCGTGTGTAGATTTGAGATGGTAATTTAGAGGCGATATTAGAGAGCGAGGGAACAAGGATAGTTACGGGCAATGAAAACCTCTGAAATGACGCCTTTTATCCTGGAGCGTGATGATGGAACTGGTCTTCTTCGAGTGTTTTTTGAAACCACGTTCCCGCGTCGTGCACTCAAGGCAAATGCGCGCTTCGTCTTCGAGAGGGGGATGACGGTTGCCTGTCTTTCAGCACTTTATCTTCAAACCACAATAGAGGCGGCACAAAGGGTTATAGCCGCCCGACAATGACCTCGGCCCAATTCCCTCCTGATAAATTTCAGATAAAACAACCCTAAACCTCAACCGTTAACTACTGCAGCAATTGGAAAGACGGCTATTCCCAAGTGCGCCGAGACTTCCAAAGAGACTCGATTAATCCCAGCACGATGCTGATGTGTGTGGCACACAGAGTTTTGATCTGGGATATTGTTAACACATTAGCTGTTAAAGGTTTACAACGTACATATAAAAACACGGCAAAATGAGATTGTGACATAAATCAGTTCATTCACCATTCAGACCGATGAAGAGAGAAGCAAGATGTCTACGGAAGAAGAAGCAATGCGTTAATGGACAGCTTAACGGTCAATAACCAACGATGGGGTATAACCTCCGTAAGAGCTAGTATGCTAATTGTACATTTGGGAATGGCTTTTAAAATGAATCACCGTCAACAAAAAAGGAGGTTGAGCGGTGCTGGTGTGAGGAGAATTGAGGTCACTGCATGCGTACATGTCCCATAAAGCAACGCTTCTCACAATGGCTCAAAGGTGTCAATATGGGTCACGGCCAGAATGCTAAGTTCCCCAGGGAAGCACTATAAAAAACAGGAGAAATATGTCTGTGTGAGTTGAGTCAAGCTGGACATCCGCGTGTCCACGACACTTAAGTAGTTAGCGCTACATCTCTGTCAAGTGTCAACACTAGATTGTCATTAGCATTAGGAGGACTGGGGTGTAACACTTCCTGCACAGGGAAGATGGGGCTGTTTGCTGACGTAGCCCAAATACATCTGGGGTGTTGGATCGTGGGCCGAGGTCAGTCAAACCAGTTGTGCTTTCTTTCCACTACCTCACTTTTTGCTGCCTCTCAATGCCTGACTGAGCAAACGCTCTTTGGGCAGACACACAGGCGATCAATATCCCAGCTCACACACGCACACACACATACGGCATTAGCAGAGCGAATCAGTGCCGCTCCTAACCTTAAAACAATCACACGCCACCGGTCTTATTAATCTTTAACAAGGCAATCTCTGCCAGCGCCACAACGGCTGACGCAAAACAAGCGGAGAGAAAAAAAATACATCAAAGTACGTGCGTTAAATAATACATTCGGTTGTGATATGAAAGTGAAAATAGAACCAAAGTTATTCGTTTGCTAAGTGGCTTGTGTGGTTTCCCTCGAGTGGGTTTGAGGAATCCATTTGCTGGCAGTCTCATATCGTCCTACTTATTCCAGCTCTTTTTGGTGCTTTCCAGCTTTTTAATTAAATTGCCTTTAAATGAAAAGTCTTCCAATCTTATCCCAAATAGACATCAGCGTTTTCCTAAAACATCGTCAAACAGGGTATCATCTGACTGTCTCCAAAAATAAAAAAACTCTTCTGACTCTTGAGTTCATTTGGAGGCTTCTGTGTACACTGGATGTATGGATGGATGGACCCATTCTACTCTTGAATGTAAATTTCTTATGCTTCACATTCATGAAGTATACAAGGTCTAGTTTAAGTGTTGAAGAAGTAGACTTGGACTGAAGAGACTACAATAGGTGCAAAACAGAAGATTTGTGCCCCTGACTATGGCAGGGAGCGTGAAAGCAAATAGATAAATCACAGGTGAATTCTCTGTCTGGTCTTTAGTAGGTCACTGTTTTTGTCCTCAATCCATTAGGGAATAATAGGAGGTGCATTATTAGAAGGTGGGGGGTAAGAGGACCAGAGAGAAGCCCTGTGGGAGGGAAAACCACGTAATCTGGCATGGACGACCATCTACAAAATGAAAACAAATGGGGTGTCATCCCCAGGAGGAAATATATCCCTTTTCTATTTTTAGTAATCCATTCCTTCAGACACACACAAACATGCACACACACATACATACATACGCATACAGTACATATACAAAAGATCAGAAAGGCACTTTCTGCTACAAACATAATATGCTTATGTGTCATTCTCAGGTAATTGTGCCATTAGAGTTAGAAAATTCAGATAAAGAGCAACATTACTTCAACTCAGTCACAGTAAGATAAATGTCATTTGAACAGATAAATGTGTGTATACTGTTGCTTTTCTGGTGTCTGTCCTACAATAAAGAAAAAAGACTATTTAAAGAGGAAGGTTTTATACATTGTGACATTACACAAATGTCAATTTCAATAATACTTTGCATAAACTTAATTTTAATAAAATTTAATTGCATAATATTTCTTTTAAATTTAATTTAAGCACAAAATATATATATATATATATATATATATATATATATATATTATTTATTTTAGAACAACT
>JAUMHE010000067.1:11611061-11628248 GCA_032359235.1 Enteromius mattozi
ACAAAATGTTGCTTATACATTAAATATGTTGTATACAATATCAAATTATTATATATATTATATAATTATATTATTATATATTATATAATTATTATTATTATTATTATTATTATTATATACATAATAAACAAACAGTACACATACATATATTATGTAAACCAAAACATTTACTTTGGATTACTAGACAACACTAAATTAGAGTTTAAAAACATTTTAGAACATAAAATACAAAGCTACTTTACAGAAATGTTTCATTATAGTGATGATATTCCATCATATGTTTTATTATATCATGAGAATTAAATTATTTAATTTTAATTTAGTAATGAGTTCTCATTATAATACTATGCATTTCATCTTGTATTTTAATGCAAAAATGACAATATTCCATTATAAGACAATTATTATTATAATAGTCTCTTGATATATATATATGTATTCAATCTCTAAAGTATATATTTTGTTTACGAGACAACACATTATAGTTTGTTTTGATTCTATGCGACATTTACAAATATTTTTATAATAGTTGTCATTATAATAATGCAATACTTTTTATCTAGTATTGATATAAAATAATATACACAAACAAAAATATTGTTATATTATTGTAATCTCTAGATTGTTTGAAATGTTGTAAAAAGTCACTTTGGCTTTCCCAAATCACAATCACATGACAGTACCAGGTATGCATGTGATATCCTTACAAGGTCAACAAGGTCCGTTTGGTTTTATTCTGCCATCAATGCAGTGAAATAAGTCCTTTGAACTAATTCTCAAGCAGCTGGCCACTACAGTCTCTCTCTCTCTCACACACACACACACACACACAGCTGCTTCCCACACTCACATGCCCCAGCATGCCCCGTGCCCAGCCTTAGCAGCAGAAACAGCAGCAGCAGTCTCGATCAATCAGGCTCCTCCCATGCAGTGATTGCTAATTGATGCACTAATCCAGTCGTTAAGTACTGTGCCAAAGAGCTTGGGAGTGCGTCCAAAGTAAACACCTGCCGTCACTCATCAATGTGTTTTGCTTTTACAAAACGAATCGAAGGGGACGGTGTAGTTACACACTTACCGTACATGAGAACCAACACACGGAAGAGGCCCGAGATATGAATGATCAGTGACATGACAATACAATGCATTTTATGAATACGGCATAAGCAACATTCACATAACTTTCAGGCTAGAAAACAACAGTGTACAGAAGACACTGGGAAAAATGTTTTGGATGACAGCAGATTCATCCACCTGGACAGTACACAGACTCTCAAGTGCAGAGAATATATCATAGATCAGTATATATGAACAGGATGCCAGGACGACATAATGTCAAAAATGTGACAATCCCAGTTTGAGGTAAAGGATCTATTAGCAACGGGAGGTATGTTTATGATGCATGGATGTGGGTAAGGGTCTATAACAAGTCCTCGTTTTGGTTATCCCATCACACTGAATGGCTGTAGCCCCTGATGCCCTCTTTCATTCAGTGGAAAAGCAAACTCTAATATTACATGAACTTACTTCTGCAATTCTCAGTGTAATCTTACCTACTTTATTCTAATGATTGTCATCTTGACAGAGGTCTCTGCAGACTCCTCAGGTTGTGTCGCCCTGAGTCGAAGGCTGACAAATGTGACACGCTACTGCCACCCAGTGAAGCAAAACAGTACAACACCCTATCAAATGAAGCAAAAAGAGTTCAAATAGATGAAAGAAATTGATGTACTTTTTTTTTTACTTCAAATTGTTGTTTTTCAAATACATGAGGTATTTGAATTAGTCATGAGTTTCCGAAAAAAAAAAAAAAAAAAAAAAAAGAAGTTAATGCATTGTGGTCAAAATGATTATAAAAATTTTTAACATTTATGCATTGTGTCAATGAAATATGTTCTTAAAGCACACACATTTGATATAGATCTATATGGATTGATATATAAGAAAGAAATTAGGGAACCAAGAAATGAAACATATGAAATAAGATATGAAAGATAGAAGATACAAAAAAGAAAAAAATAGGTAGCTCAATAATAACAAAAAGTATCATATAAAACCTTAATACAAAGGAATTTGGAAGTCCATTGGGTCCAGTGAGTGAATACAAATCTCAACTTTTTCAACAAAAATAATAGTAATAAAAAAAATTGTAAGGTTACTATGTTATAGCTGTTCCCCAGGCTATGCATTCGGTAAGATAGACATGCACAATATATTAGTTATTGACCAATTATTCTAATACCATACTGTTTATGACTATTGACTTTTGCCATAATTTACCAACCTAAATTCATCTTTAAACTGTTTTTTTATTATTATTATTATTATTATTATTAAACTAAAACACTTTTTTAATTCATCCATTTATAGGGCCATAAAAAAAATTAATAATTATCAACCTTTTGTATCAAAAATGAAATATTAGTGAATGCCTAATTTAAATATACTGTATTCTTTTACAGAATACAATATTCTTTATCAATATATTATAAAGTATTTCATACCAAATAAAGCCACCTTAGCTACACCTCCAACACAATTACATGAAAAACCTCAGAAGCTCACACCCATAATGCTGTTGGTGGTCTCTCTGTTTCTACAAACCTGTGTGAGCTCACTCACGATAGGCCACACAGCCTCTCGCTCACTTCCCAAAGCTTCTTGGCCAAGGCATCGTCCCGTCCGTCTGCACTAACATTCTGCAGGGCACAGGAAGAGAAGTACCGTCCACTCAGAGGCTCGAGTCCCTCCTGCAAAGCACAGTAAAGCGTGGTCTGCGCACCTCCTTCTGGGTCCAGGAAAAACAGCTTGGACAAGGGCAGGAAAAGCAGTTTCTGCAGCTTACACATATTCCGACCGATCTCAGTTGAGATGACACCTATAAAGATGAGACGATGAAGAAAATATAGGGGAAAAAAGGAATATTTGTGACATAATAGCTGACAAAAAAGCCTCACTAACCTGGATGCAGGCAATAGCAAGTCACACTCGTCCCTTCCAGTTGGTTTGCGAGCTCACGGGTAAAGAGCACATTACACAGTTTGCTGTGGCAGTAGGCTCTTAACGCGTGCCAGAACGATTGACCTGTGACCAGATCCTTTTGAGTGTTGAGGAGGTTGAAATCCACAGACCCCAGCCGATGCAGCAGCGCAGACACGTTGACGACTCGGCTGTGCTCTGCCTGCTTAAGACGATCCAACAGCAACAGCGTCAGCAAAAAGTGGCCCAGGTGGTTGACGCCGAATGCCATGCCAAAACCATCTTCGGTTCTGCCTGATGCTATAAGACCTAGAGAGAAAGCCTCAAACACTAAGGACATGTTTACAGTTGGTTTGATTAAAACAAACTCTGATGCGAACGAACACTGCCATCCGAACCTTGGTGTGCTTACAGGTGGCTCTCAGTATACTTCCAAAAGAACTACGGTGTGGTCCACTTGGAATATGAATACAATGTACAGACATCTAAACAAACCAAAAACAGATGATGTCACAAGCTGTGACCATACCGGCAAATCCAGTTCTTCTTATTATAAGAGCCATGTTTGATATAGGCTTTGGAACATCTCTTTATAGCAATGTTGGAAGTAGACACGTACAACAAGAGCCAAGCACACAGCAGTTTAGATGTTTGGTAAGTTCGCCATATGCCATGTGTCTTGCATCTTTAGGTTCAGAGTTAAAAGCAACAGTGTGAATGCTAAGCAAACCAGGACTAGATCTATCATTTACTTTTTAGACCCAGTTCAAAAGTACTGAACCGCAAGTGTAAACTCCCTGAAACATTTCAGAAACTCTTGTCAATTTACCTGCATTGTTAATGAGCAAGTCGAGTCGTGGTTCACTCTTCAGAAAAGTCTCTGCAAAATCACGTACAGACTTCAAACTGGCCAAGTCCAGATGCATGTAGAGTACCTCCGGGTTCCCACTTTCCTGGGGGATATACATGACGACTTTTTTGTCATAATGACTTGTATCAGAGAAATGATAAGAACCAGGAGGAACGGAGGTTAGTAGTTCACCTTTCTAATGTCATAAACTGCAGTTTCAGCCTTCTGCTTGTTCCTGCAGGCGAGGATCACTCGGGCTCCTCTCTTGGCCAGATCCAAAGCTGTGGTCTTGCCAATGCCTGTATTACTCCCTGCATGCAGATTATTGATTACTCATCAATACATTGTTAAGCGTGCTCTGATGCGCAGCAAAATTATTACAACTGACAAAGACATCATTAAAAAATTCTAACAAAATGTATTTTATCGTATGTAAAATGTATTGAGGACAGACGGTAATAAATTTAACTCTATAAAACTGCAGGCTAAGTATAACCACTGTCGAATGACAATCTAAGTTCAGGGGCCAGTTGCATAAACTTACCCTTCATGTTAAGACAGTGTCTTAAGAGCTAGTCTGACCAACTAGCAGTTAGCCAAGAGTAATCGGTTTTATTTTTTGTATTTACCTTAGACTAATATACATTTTTATGTAAGTGAATTTTAAAAAACCTTTTATGCAACCGGCCCCAAGTTTTGTTTATGTTTAAGTGGTGTTAAGTTAGATTGTTTAAAATGATAAGCGTTTAATTGATACCAACCTGTGACGATTGCTGTTTTTCCCTTTAAAGACACGTTGCTCTTAAATCTGGCTCCTTTAAACAGGCTGTAATAAATCAGTATGTATGCAGCAAGCACACCGACCAGCACTGACAGCAGCACAGACATTATTTCCTTTGAGCGCGTTAATTAAGCGATGTTGCGGTTTTTCAAAGTTTAGGGGAGCACATGATGAGTCTCGCCTGTTATCTTGTTTATGTTAGCTTCCGGGCTTTAACTTCTGACAGGCGCTGGGTGGCGCAGTTTCTTTACGTCAGGGGTGGATCTCAACACCCAAGACCGAATAAAAGACACAAACAAAAATCAGTTTTAAACCCACAAAAATATCCAATAAGTTTGCACACCGTTTGTTTCTTAAAAAGCATTTATACTGTAAAATTATTTAGATATGACCACCCGGCTATAATAAAAATAAAACACTTTTTTTATGACATTGGCTACCCCTAAAACCACCTGTCCTTAGAACTAAACTCAACAGCTTTTATAAATATTTATAAAAAAAAAAAAAAGTGTATATATATATATAGAAATACTTGAATAGACTAGAGAAAAATACTATGTATAAATAAACATTAATAATGTAGAAATAGATATAAATTGGTGGGGGCAATTATTAGATAACTTTATATAGCATTTTTAGATTTTGTAAACTTTGTAAACTGTTTCTAGCAACAACAGAACAGCAAACTGGCTGCAGCTTTAAATGCATGTCAAAAAAAAAAAGATTTCCGTCTGATTGCGATGAAGATTCAATAGATGAAACTAAAAATCAATTGAATCCAACATGCAGTTTAAATTAATTTCTTTAAGTGAATGCTAGTTGTCTATATTTATAACTTTTTTTTGGGGGGGGGGGGTACATTATTTATACATGTAATCATGATGGGTGGCAGGCAAAGAAAATCAACATTGCCCCCAAACATATTGAGAACAATAATTCCTTGATATATAAATGTATTTATTTTCAGCCTATTTTGTTTCTACCTTGTTTAGTCCCCGTACCCAAAAACCATTGGTCATTAAGTCTTTTTTAACAATAGTTATAGGATATTTTGGTGGTAATGATGGTCCAATTTTGAGGCATTACAATTTGGGCCATTTCAGCTTGGAACTACACAACATCAAACAAACAAACTCTCACAATAGGTAGTTTCCATAAGTGTACCCTTTATTGATCTCTTTAGCACAGACTGCATCATGACAGCGATGAGGAGCAAAGCTTAAGTCACACCACTGTACCGTTCACAGAATCAGTCTGCTTGAGTTCTTCCTCTCACTCTTTTCTTTCAAATCGATGGCATGCAGAAAGAAGAAAGCTCTGTACACATCTACCGAATCCATCTGACGTTCAGCCTGTGCTGGGCTTGCTGGTATCAGAGGGCCAACAACCTGCAGTCTAGAAGTTTCTAGTGAGTCTGAAGACCTTCAGTGTATCTGGAATCACAGGTGCTACATTTGAATTTGAACTTACTTTTATTTTTAACTAAATCCTGGGAAAATATAATGGCATAATGTAATGTTAAATGCACTACATTTTGTTGATAAAGAACAGAATCTTTTTACTTCTTCCTTTGTTTAATATCAATATGGTACACAATAACCCCATTCAAATCTGTTACAGACTCATTTAAAAAAATCTAAAGAACCTTTTCTGAATTTGAAAGGTTCCATGGATGTTCAAGGTTCTTCATAGAACCACCAATAAAGAACCTTTATTTTTAAAAGTGTAAGTAATCTTCCCAGCACTGAGCATAAATATGGGTAGTATGAATGAAATTCAGATGTACTACACCCACTGTGTTGATATGGTCATGTGACCTACAGTGCCAGTTGCATCAGTTTACTGCTATTTACAAATCCTTGCCCATGGCCTCATGGGATAGCAAAGTGTCCATCAAGTGCACACTTCAGAATCTTGTCAAAAATAGTAGGTCATCCAGGTACTTTTCACTACTGTTTTTTGAATGTTGTGAATTTGGACATACTTATCTTTTGACATTCTGTTTATTTTGTGTACTATATAGAGAAGCAACTGAAAGCAGTACTTGATTAACTGGTTCATTTGTGTTTAATAAGGTTTGGAGCTAAACTTAAATTATAGATTAAAAAAAAAAACATAAAAGCTTTATTACAAAGTAATAATTGTGTCCAGTGACTATATACACATTGCAACTTCATGTTCAAATATGACATATTTTCAAGAAACATTATAGATATTACAAATCATAGCGACATTTGGTTACTATTGTTACTGTTCCCCATTATATGCACATATTTTTTGCTTTATTTTACATAGGGGTGCACAAAATATTGGTACCATATTTGTTATTGATCAGTATTTTATTCATATTTTTATTATAATTTAATGATTTCAATATTACATTAATGTATAGTTTATGCTAATTTCTCCTATTTTACATTTATACAACTTTTGCCATAATTTAAACAAACTGAATAATAATTAGGCAGACAAAATCTCAAAATGAATATCCATTTTTCACATTGTACATTATGATTTGGGGATGCCTAAATTCACTTGTAGCATTTAGAACAATTGATTTCAGGTATAAGTGTGTTATTTTAAGACACAAATACTGTATCTCTTCATTTTTCTACCATTCTGTTACTGTCCTACACAGCCTCTCATACTCAGACACAGACATAATTAATATAAAAAATTCTAACAAATCAAATAAATGTACTGAGGACAGGGGTACTTAAATACAACTATATACTATTTAATGCCAGTCTAAGTTAGTAAGCAGTTCAGTTTTTATTTACCTGAGTGTTATTAATTTGGTTTGGATTGTTTAATATGTAAAGCATTTTATTAATACCAACCTGTCACAATTGCTGTTTTTCCCTTTAAAGTCACGTTGCTGATAAATTTGGCTCCTTTAAACTGGCTGTAATAAATCAGTGTGTACACAGCAAGCACATCGACCAGCACTGACAACAGCACAGACATTATGTTGCAATTTTTTCAAGTTTAGGAGAGCAATTGTGTTTTGCTCCGCTGCTTTCTCCAGCCTTTTACCTTTTACCTAGCTTCCTGGGCGTTAACTTCTGACAAACACTGGGTGGCGCAGTTTCTCTACGTCTGGCGTCAATCTCAAGTGGAAATGTCGCATTTTTTGAAGATAGCAGCCAAGACCAATATACAGATATTGGTGTAAAAAAAAAAAAGTTACAAAATGCAAAACTCATAAGATTAAGGTTCATATTATTATATGAATTTTTATAAAGTTTATACTTCTAATATAGAGGGTAAAATATATTATTCCTTTATTATATGGGTAAAAAACAATAATTTTGAGCTTTTTTTTTTTGACGTTTTCGCTATATACAGAATATAATCATTTTGTCAACAAAAAAAAAAATTGATTTATAATTGTGATGATTCAATTGATTATTTAAAAATTCTCTGAATCCAACATGTAGTTTACATTCATTAATTTCTCAAAGTGAATTGTCAATATTTATAATATTTGGTACAATGTTTTTGCATGTAATCGTGACCTGTGACAGGCAAAGAAAATCAAAACCCAAAAACAGGTAAGAACAATAAATCCTTGATAAATCAATTTTTATTTATTTATTATCAGCCTCTTTATCCCTACAATATTTTGTCCCCCTTCTCAAAAACCATTGGTCATTAAGTCTTTTTAACAATAGTTGTAGGATATTTTGGTGGTAATGATGGTCAAATTTTTTTGACATTACAACAAAGCTTGAAATGCATCAAACATGCATCAAACAAACTCTCACAATAGGTAGTTTCCATAAATGTACCCTTTATTGATCTCTTTAGCACAGACTGCATCATGACAGCGAGTAACACCACTGTGCTGCGCAAAGAATCAGTCTGCTTGAGTTCTTCTTCTCACTCTTTTCTTTCAAATCGATGGCATGCAGAAAGAAGAAAGCTCTGTAAACATCTACCGAATCCATCTGACGTTCAGCCTGTGCTGGGCTTGCCAGTATCGGAATGAAGGGGTGGAGGTGAGGAAGTGGTGGAGGAGGAAGAGGAGGAGGAGGTGGGGGAGGGAGGAAGGGAGCTGGGCGAGCTGCCCTCACTGCTGAACCCGGCGGAGGGACTGCACCTGGAAGGTCTGAGCGTGGGAGCCCCACTCCCTGTAGTGTTTGTACTCGCCGCCATGGTGGTCACACTCCATGATGTACTGGTAACCACGGTAACCGGGGTACTGGTAACAAACCCAGCTACACGTAGTGAGAAAACACATGACAAATGCAAAATGAATATTCCAAGTATCTCAAATATTACAGCAACTGATGCTAATGGTGTATTGCAGGGGTGCAGATTTAATCAATATTCATCTTAATATGGTCATGTGACCTACAGCATCGATTGTGTTGTTTTACCGCCATTGACAAATCCTCTCCCGTGGCCTCATGGGATAGCAAAGTGTCCATCAAATGCACACTTCAGAATCTCTTTGGAAATAGTAGGTCATCCAGGCACTTTTCACTTATTATTTAACGAATACTGTAAATTCAGACATACTTTTTTTTTTGTTTTAGCATTTTATACAATAGAGAAGAATTTGATTTTTTAATTAATTTAATTAATTAATTAGGGTTGGAGCTAAACTCTGCAGGACAGTGCCAGGTTTGGTCAGCCCTGGTGTAAAGAAAGAAGTATGGTACTCACGCCCCACTTTGCACCTGCATTGATCCGATCTCGTTGGAGGCCCAGCCCATGGCCTGAAGAGAGGGGTAGTCATCGGTTATCTCCCACTGGTGTCCAATAAAGTTCTCCCGCTCAAAGACGGTAATCTTTGACTCCTTGTGGTTCTGCACAGATCATAACAATGGGAGAGATTGTATTTCATTTGGAGAAACCGGTAAATCATTTCACCACTGATTAGTTGACACGTTTCAGACTCACAGCAGAGCAGATTGGCCGGAAGGACATTAGCCTCTCAATGTGGTAGGCATTGCTGCCGCTCCAAGACTCCCAGCGAGGATAGTCGCCTCTTTCCAAGATGAACTGCTGCCCACAGAAGCTGGAGTGTTCATAGCCTGCCCAGCTGTTTAAATAGACGCAGGTGCACAGACATTTGGCATAATGCAACAACAACATTGCTCTTTTAGATGTGTCTGTCTGTGAGTCCATGACTTACGCGCCACACTCCACCTTCAGAGAGCGGACATTGTCCATGCCACATTCCATGATGTTCTGACAGGCTGAGGTGAACTCCATGCGCTTGCCTTGGAAGTTTTCTTGGTCATAGACTGTGAGCTATACACATATTCACAGACATAACAGAGATGAGATTCAAAGCATTCTATAGCATTTTGCATGATCGAATGGCCATCAAGTGTTTACTTGCCTTCCATGGCCCAAGTGGCATGGGATTAGTCAGAGCCATCCTTGAAGATATCTCAATGCCAATAGACCTGAACAACAGAAATAGCCAAAAAAATAATAAAAAATGTGTGGGCTCTACATCGTTTATGACAAGTGTACAAATAGCTTGAGGATAATGAACAAGAAAGATATGGCAGCCAAATGCTTTTGTTGCTCCAACAAGTTAAAACTAACAAAATAAATCACAGAGATTCTCTCTGACTGACAGACACACTCTCTCTTTTTAAATCTAGACTAAAGACACATCTCTTTAAAGCATTCACATAATGCATCTCATAATAGTTGTACTACAGTTATATCTGATTAAACGCACATTATTATTATTTAGCTTGGGTTGAACAAACTGTTTTTGCTTGGATGGAACAGTAGCTACGCTAATTATGTCTCTCTTTGTTTCTTTGTTTCTGCCACTGGATTAACATCCTGTGGTAACTAGGAATTTTACAAGCTTCAGGCTGGATCCAACCCTTAAATGATCTGTGATGACTGAACACCTGGGAAGAGATGATGTCAACCCTCTCAGAGGACCTCAGAAGATGCCAACCCTCAGAAAACATACAGAATTACCTAATTTTGCATGAGTTAAATATATAAAATTTCTACATTAAATAAACATATTGTAGAAACTTAATTTCCTGTAAAGCTGCTTTGATTTAGACAATATAATTCAAACATAACAGAATAAAACCACAGTTTACTGAAATAGAAGACAGGTTTATGGCCAAAACATGAGGCCTTAATCAAAAAGTATACACACCTACAAACTGCAGATATAATATCAGATTTAGCCAAAAGCTTTAGTTAAAAAAAAACAAACATTCAGTTTAAAGAATGTTTCGTGTTGTGCAAAGCATAGAATGCCTAACCCTTTTGTATTTTAAATAAATTTGAATAAAAATTTAATTTTAATTGAATATTTATTTTACATATAAGTCATTTTAATGTTTCTGAAATGCAAATAAAAATCATTTTAATCTGATTTAATTGAATAGATTTAATTTAATAAAAATGCAATCTGTTGTTTTACATTTAATTTTCTGAAATGCCAATATAACAAAAAATGTGTTCATGCTTATTTTCTCAAAAGCGCCCACGTATATGCTTGCCATGTTTAAGTTTCAATTGTGCCTACATGATAGTGCACCCCTCCCCTAGAGTTTGCAAAGCATGCTAAAAGATGACCATAGTGGCTGAAAGGACAACCATGAAGGGCTTACCTGACCTACCCAACAAATAGCTGCAAGCACTCAGGAGTTCCACACAACGGTCTCCAGACCACTAACTAAGGGCTCTATTTATATGTAGCATGACAGATAGGGAAGACTGGCCACAGGGCAGGCAGGAGTCAGCACTTTGCCCCAGGCCTCATTGTTTTGGACTGAGCCTTTGGCTTTACCCAGCTCACAATGCCATCTGCCGTAGCCAGGGAGGCATGGTGCCTACTGGCATCTGCCACGGGAGTGGATGCCAGGCACAATGATTCCATGCATGTTTTTACATATGACCGAAGCGTACAGCAAACCACACATGCTTGCATAAACACAAGCAAGCTGTTTCAACTTAAGATTGTTCCAGCAAAGAGTGACTTCCAGGTTTTCAAAAATGCTTGGTAAAAGCACCAAAAAGCTTAAAGATTGGTGTTATCTTTCATTAAAATCATTTTTTATCCTGCACTGAGACTCGCCTGCTCTCCTCTCGCCACAGTTAAAGCCACAGAGTGATTCAGAGACCCAGTTCCACCTGCCTTTACATACTCGCACACATATGCATACATACGCAATAGGCCCTTATACAAGCACATCCATTCAACATCCATGTCCTGCCCACTCCTTTGATTTTATGCAAAGCAGGCTGCATGGATGGGGCCCAGTGTCGCACTAATAGGTGCATGACTAAGTAAAACAAAGCGTGTGAATAATGGCATTCAGGTAAATAAGAAGAAGATTAATTATTTTTTAGGTATTTAGGTGAGTGTTTCAATAATACATACTTTTTGACGGTAAAATGTGTTTGATTGTGTGATTAATTAAATGCATAACTATTTATAACTGTTTAATATTTAATAGTCAGGAACATAACAGTCACTCTTAACTTAAGCTGCAAATCCTTGACAACTTTAAATTTAACTTGAACCACCAAATAAAACTGCTGAAGCTTCACACAACAGCAACAAGTCCTCTTCCTCTCAATGGGGAGGTCCGTGGCCAATCTACTGAGGTCAGCACATTGCTAGCTGCACTGTAGAGAGTGAATGAGTGCATGTTTGAGAGACAGAGTTGAAGAGATAGGGGCCGTGGAGAGCCACGCTTTCTGCTGATGGAGGTAGACATTAGACATCCAGCCAAGGCCTGGAACAAAGCAATGAGCAGAGTCAGCAGGGTCACAGAGATAAGCCTGCAGTCCATAGCCCTCCAAACACCCATCACTGTTAGCCAATAGCCTGGTCTCATTCTGCTCTAGAAGTACTGCTGGCATATATGTATGTATATAAAAACCCATTCGAAGCCTGAAACCCTTTTACATTTGGGCCTTGGCATCCTTTCCTCTGCCAGCACTCCTATTACATTCCATTGCTCTGTGCCTGACTGCAAAATTTTGGTGAGATTTGATTGGGGAGGTGGGCATTTCAGAACGGCCACACTTTAAATAAGCTTGCTGTGACTGGAGAATGTATAGTGATAGATGTTTTTGACTGATTTGAGCACAAAGGTTATTAGGTATTTGAATAATTTTCAAAGGATCATGTAACACTGAGGACAGTAGTAATAGCTGCTTTGCCATCAGGAATAAAGAATATTTAAAAATATTTTTAAAAAATTATCATAACATTTCACAATATTACTGTTGTTCCTGTATTTTATTTAATTTTTTTCAAATTCAATAATCTTTTAAATACGCTTGTTGTGACTGGAAAACATAGATAGATTTTTCATTTATTTTTTTATTTTTTTAATTTAATTAAATTTTTTTGATTGATTGATTTGATTGATTTGAGTACAAAAATAAGATATTATAATTTTTTATAATTAATACTGTAGACCATAGTAATGACTGTTTTGCTATTAGGAATACATTTTAAATTTGAAAATATATTTTAAAAAAATAGAAAAATCTTTTTTATTGTAATAATATTTCACAGTATTGCTGTTTTTACTATTTTTAAATCAGACTTAATAAGAAACACATTTTAGCCATTTTAGAGTGGCTGTCCTTTAAATGAGCTTGTTATTGGGGAACATAAAGATATTGATACAGATTCAGATGTTTTTGCCTGATTTGAGTACAGAGGATTACTTAGATATTAGAATAATTACTGAAGGATCATGTTGACAATGAAGTTTGGAATAATGGCTGCTGAAAATTAAGTTTTGGCATCAATGGAATAAATATATGTTTTTTAATATATTAAGATAGTAAACAGTTATTTTAAATTGTAATAATATTTCACAATATTACTGTATATTTGCTGCCCTTTCAATAAACTGCTTGTGATTTGGGAAATGTATAGATATATATTTAGATGCTTTTCACTCAAGCTTATTTTCATTCAAGCTTATTGCTTTATAGAAAATAAATTCCCAACACTGACAATGGATTCTCTATAAAACGTGTGACTACAACAACAAAGTATTAATCCTGAATCAATCTATTATTTAATCTATTATAATTACTTCTCTCTCTTCTGTTATTAACAGCTCCAGCCATGTCACACACTGCTGTACAAGGAAGTATGGGTAGTCGCTATGCCACAGGAATGAGCTCCCACAGAGTATGTCAAACCTGCCATGACATGTTCAAACAAGATTCTCACTTTTTCATCTAGCATTGCCATTACATGTGTGATATCGAAGATACACTTGCTGAATTATCTGTCATTGCTGTGTGTTCTCTGATCAGATATATCTATTTGAGTATGAAAATTTCCAAGGGCGCATGATGGAGCTGAGTGGAGAGTGTCGTAACATCTGTGACAAGGGGCTAAACCGTGTGGGCTCCATCAGAGTGGAGTGTGGGCCGTAAGTACTCATCTGACAAATCATATGCATGATATTAATAATGATGATCATAACATGAGAGAAAAATGAAAAATATATGGTGGTGGTGATGATTATTTTTTTTTAAGAAATTAATACTTTTGTTTTGTATGGATATGTTGAAACTGATCAAAAGTTACAGCAATCAAAGTGTATCACATTCCACAAAAATATTAAACAGCACAACTGTTTTCGGCATTGACAATAATAAGAAATCTTTCTTGAAAAACATATCAGCATATTAGAATGATTTTTGAAGGATCATGTGACACTAAAGAGTGGAGTAATGACTGCTGAAATAAATAAAATGTTTTAAATTACTTTAATGATTTAAATACATTAAATATCTGAATAAAAGAATGACAAATTAAATTATTTTAAAAAAGTGTTACTTTATTGGCAATCATTTTAAATTGTAATAATATTAATGGCTATTCGTCTTTCATCATTTCGTCCAAAAATGCATCTAGTCATTTTAAAATATATTAAATTAAAAACATATATTTTTAAAAGAATACTATTTTATATTATGTTGCTTTATTTATTTAATTATTTGAGGGGTTTTTTCTTTCTTTGTTTTGAATAAATGAGCTGCACTAAAAAAAATAATAATAATTTTAAATATCAAAATGACCTCCACATTTTTTATGTATATTTTAATTTTAATTTATATTTTCCATATATTAAATAATCAAAATGTTAAAAAAATAAATACATTTAAAATAAAACTGTTAACTAGCACGGTTTATCATAAAATCTGATTCATAAATACATAATTTTGTTCCATACTGTAAATGCAGTACATAAACAGAGCATTTACAGTGCATGTGCCCTTTATGATCTTGCAGATGGGTAGGTTTTGAACAAAAGGACATGACCGGTGAGATGTTCATGCTTGAGAGGGGCGAATACCCCCGCTGGGACACTTGGTCCAACAGCTACCGTTGTGATCGTCTCATGTCTGTCCGCCCCGTTAGAATGGTAGGTGACTGTTGCATCACTCCATTTCCCATTTTATCACAAACCATGACCAATTAGTAATAAGAAGAAAAAACTCATTGTCTTTTCAAAGGACCCACAGGACCATAGAATCTGTCTGTTTGAGTGCATGAACTTTGACGGTCGTAAGATGGAGGTTTCTGATGAGGACATCCCAAGTTTGTGGTGCTACGGCTTCCAGGACAGAGTCGCCAGTATTCAAGTAAATGGTGGAACGTAAGTGATTTAGCATCGCTTATATATCATAAAAAGATGATTACCTAGCTATTTGATGTCACCTTATCAATTATTGTTCATTCCTACTTTAGGTGGGTTGGTTATCAGTACCCAGGCTACCGTGGATATCAGTACCTGTTTGAATTTGGATCCTACAAACACTGGAATGAATGGGGTGCCCATTACCCCCAGATCCAGTCTGTGCGAAGAGTGAGGGACATGCACACACATCCCAGAGGCTGCTTCGAGATGGCATAAGGAACAACACACAGCATGGACAGGTGGACAAAACCCTGCAGAGAAACCCTGTGGAATGTTAAAAACAAACAAACAAAAATAATCAAACAGAGCTGCTCTTAATAGATAGAATGAACTATCATGTGTTCATGTGTGTCATTACTAGACTTTTAATACAGCATTTTACGTCCAACCGCTTAGTTAAAAATAAGTACAGCAAATGGATAAAACAATTTTATGTCTCAAATTTAATGCCTGTTGAAGCATTCATCAGTTTTGCATCATTGCATGTTCTTTGCTCTACCCAAACCTCCTAGCATTATCTACCATCCACAAATGATCTAAAGCTAATCAGAATCAATTTCTAATTTAGCTGCTAAACCCTGCAGGGAATATTCATTAAACCAGAAGGAGGTGCAATTCAGCATACTCAGCCTTCTCCAGCTTCATCACAGCACATCTTCTAAACTCTAGAAGCTCAACCAGTATCGTTATGATCAGTGTTCTCAACATGGCAGGCCGGATGGAAAGATGAGAACTGCTTTTCTTCTTCTTGTTCCCGGTACAGATTTCAGACGTCCTTTATTTACCAAATAGAGGGGATCCTGCAACACTTTATCTTTCTCAGGGATGCTGACATCTAAAAACTCATTTACTTGAAAATAAATAAGCAAAAATAAAAGATTTTTAAGCACAATTATCGTACAGTCTGCTTTATTCATTGCTCTGCTCTGCTCTCATATTAACAGTGCTTAGACTTGAGAACACCTAATGCATTAAAAGGAATGCGAGTTATGTATTACTTTTCCAAGTAAAGTAAGGCATTACTTTTTAATTTTAAAATAATATAACTGAGTTACTTTTTCCAAAAAGTAATGCCAGTTACTTTGTTTTCTTATTTATTGACTGACAAGTCTCCTGGCCCCATGTTGGGGGAAATCAGAAACACAGAGGCATTGTGTGTGGTGTGTGAATACAGTGTAGTTCTAGACTAAATGTGAATGTGCATTAATTCATCTCATTCTCAAAAAAAGATTAAGTATTCATCAAAATGAATTCAAATAAACTCAGAACATAACACAAACCTGCAATAATTAAATTACACAAATGTATATAATCCCATTTTATTAACCAATGTGTTTGCTGCTGACCTTTAATGATCCAGTTCAACCATACTCACAAGCAAAAATGACTTCAAAAACTAACTATTGTGCTTCATTGTTTTTTTTTATTGCTGAAGAGTATTGAACTTTCTTCTCCTGTATTCTGCTTTACAGATGTGAATGTATTTTTTCCTTCAGCCTGAGGTTTATTTGTGACACTTTTTGGTGTGATTTAAATCTGCCCATATTTAAAAAGTAATGCAAAAGCAACGCAAAAGTAACGTAATGCATTACTTTCAATAAAAAGCAACTAAGTAACGTAATTAGTTACTTTTTTTAGGGAGCAACGCAATATTGTAATGCATTACTTTTAAAAGTAACTTTCCCCAACACATTAGCTGAGTTATTTAATAATTTATATCCTTCAACATGCATAATAAATGAGGTAACAAGAAAAATGAAAACAATAACTGATATATATATGGTAGTGGTAGTGGATAGTTGATATACAGTGCCCTCAACTAATATTGGCACCCTTGGTAAATCTGAGCAAAGGTGGCTGTGAAAATAAATCTGTATTGTTTATCCTTTTGATCT
>JAUMHE010000067.1:11628348-11650984 GCA_032359235.1 Enteromius mattozi
TTGGCACCCCTAGAATTTTTTATGAGTAAAATATCTCTGAAGTATATTTCCATTCATATTCACAATTTTGAGCACTCTAGGGTGATTATGGACATGAAAATATTCAGCCCTGGCTTCCTGTTTCACAGAAATATATATAGGAGGGAAAACAAAGCCCAAAATCCTTTAATCATCAACACAATGAGAAAAACCAAATATATATAATATAATTGAGCTTCACAAATTAGTGAAGTGGTTTTAAGAAAAAAACTATAGCAGTGAAAATTTCCATTTCCACCATCAGGGAAATAATTAAGAATTTACAATCAACATACAATGTAAGGAAACTGCCTGGAAGAGGATGTGTGTCTCTATCATCCTAATACATGGCGAGGAGTAGAGTTTGAGTGGCTAAAGACTCTTTAAGGACCACAGCTGGAGGATTGCAGAAAGATAAGTTGAGTCTCAGTGTCAGAAAACCTTTAAAAAATAGTCAAACAGCATTTAAGAAAATTTTCCTTACTCATCCAAAAATAATCTCCAGCATGTTCAGTTGTTAGACAGGACTGGAACTACAAATGGGACTGGCTTCTATGATCAGATGAAACAACAAAAATGTGTTTTTTAGCAGCAATTACTCAAGATGGGTTTGGTGAACACCGGGATGAAAAGTACTCCATGTGTACAAAGAAGTATACTGCTGTGTTTTTGATGTGGGTTTATATTTCAGCTGGAGGTCCTGGACATCCTGTTTAGACACATAGCATCATGGATTCTATCAAATACCAACAGATCACAAATCTAAAACTGAATGACTCTGTTAGAAATCTTATAATGGGCCGTGGTTGGGTCTTCCATTGGGACAATAATCCAAAACAAACATCAAAATAAACACAAGAATTAGTCACCGAGCACAAAATGAAGCTTTTGCCATGGCTGTCCCAGTCCTCTGACCTGAACCCCGAATGAAGTGAACTAAAGAGGAGAACCAACATGGAGCTGGTAATCTAAAGGGTCTGGAGTGATTCTGGATGAAGGAATGGTCTCTTTTCTCTTATCAGGTGTTCTCCAAACTCTTCAGGCATTACAGGAGAAAACTCAGAGGTGTTATCTTGGGAAAAGGACATTAGCAATAATCGGGTGCCAATAATTGTGGCTAACATTTATTTCATCATGAGTTTTTCTCCCCATTTTCAATTGTTTTACTTCAATGGTGGGTTAGAATTTTGTGATTTTTTTTAAGGAAAGATCAAAAGGATAAACAATGCAGATTTATTTTCACAGCCACCTTTGGTCAGATTTACCAAGGGTGCCAATATTAGTTGAGGGCACTGTATAAATACCATTATAAATAACATGGTTAAACTATAATTCACGAGTTTGCCAGCCCATCCAATCATAATGGTTAATGGTAAATTAACTTGGCTTGCTTAAAGGAGGAATAGAGGCTCTTGAAGAAGAAGTGACACTGGGACCATGCAACGAGAGCTAATGGACTCCTCCTGAACCTACATTTAGAACTTCATTTAGTCTTGCAAAACCATGGTTAATGTGGTTACCATTGTTTAAGGGCCTGCTTACCATGTTTTTGTTTGTTTGTTTTGCTTTGTTTTATATGAAGTTCCAAATGTAGTTTGGGGGAGCCTATAATCATTCAGTCCTGTCAATAAAAGCCTATATAAGCAGATCTCTTTGCGCTGTCCCAGCATCAATTCTTCCAGCATCCCTCCACATCTCCATCTCCTATGTATTTTTGTTTTCTCTCTCTAGGTAGTACCGCAATGGGGGGTTGAACTCGGCGTTGGAAGCGTATATACTAGTCATGGCCAAAAATATCAGCACCCATGGTAAATATGATCAAAGAAGGCTGTGAAAACTAATCTGAACTGTTAATCCTTTTGATCTTTTATTTTAAAAATTCACTAAAATCTAACCTGTCATTGGATAATAAGACTTAAAAATGGGGGGAAATTATACACATTGCCACAATTAGCCGCACCCTTATATTTAATTATTTTTAAAACCTCCATTTGCCAGTTTAACAGGTCCTTTAGATAATTAAGGGAATTTGGGCTTTCCTATTTATATTTTGTGAAACAGGAAGCCATGACTGGATAATTTCATGTTCATAATCACCACAGAGTGCTCAAAAATGTGAATTTGAATGTGAATATAGGCTACTTCAGAGATATTTTACTCATAAAAATTTCTAGGGGTGCCAATAATTTGTGTCCAAGGTGTAACATTTATTTCATAATATTTCCTCTCATTCTAAATGCTTATTATCCAATAAAAGATCAAAAGGATTAACAGTGCAGATTTATTTTCACAGACTTCTTTGGTCATATTTACCAAGGGTGCCAATATTTTTGGCCGTAACTGTGTATATACCCCAAAAAAGTCTGATCAAAATGAAACAGTAGACAGCGACTTTCGAACCTTCTGCCCACTTCCTTCCGCAAGTTAATACTGTTCATCTCTCTCGGGTTTTGCTCGATTACATGAAGTGGTTGCTTTAATACCTTCAGCAGCAGACAGACATGCAGATTACAGAGCGAGAGCCACTCGCCCTAGGAAAGAAGGAGTAAAATAACTCAATATCTTTAGAAGACTGACTGGCTGGGGGAGGAGGTGAATGCGCTATTCTTGTATCCGTAAAAGCCTGCGTTAAATAACGACAACGCATAACACAGCAGAGGTGAGGCAAACAAACGGCTCTTGCCAGAGAGATTGGGTGCGAAGACCGTAACTCGTGCACGACCAGAAGCATCGTATCGCATTTAGAGATGAAAGTGAAGCAAGGCTGCGACGCGGGTGTCCCGTGTACGACTGAAGATGATTTGTTAAAAAGCACAGAAATAACGCCGGAGGATGTACTCGGGCTGCAGAAGATCACAGACAGTAAGTTCAGCAACATAAATGTCACTCTCAAACAGGAAGCTTCCGCTGAGGAGCTGCTCTGCTAACTTACACTGTTGCACATTTACCAGTGCGAATAATTGCAGGTTTGGCTCCTGCACGTTTAGTCACGCGGTTTGTGTTTTATTCAGTCTCGCTCTGTGACATTATAAGTCCGAAACTTCATTTAAAATAGAACGTCTTCATTTAGAACGTGACTTCGATGTTATGTTTTCATTTAGCGTCTGCGTCTTTGTATGGTCTCCGTTTTGGCCGAACGAACCCAGTGATATGTTTCATTCGGCTCTTCTTTGGTAAATAAACAACACCGTGGACATTTCCATGTACTGACCGACAGTGACGACGTAGGCTATTAGTTTACTGATAAATGGGCTTGAATTGAGAAATATATACGTAATTTAACAGTACTGAAACTGAATAATTTAATGACGTTAACAGTTCTGTCGAAGCGGACGGAACACCGTAGTAAAATACTCGGACTGTACGACGATTCATCAGCGTTACGAATGAATGACTCTTTTAAACCGGTTCTTTGTAGCGAATCAAAACTATGGTCCTTGAGTAATGTTTTCCCCTTTTCGAACGAATGACTCTTGTCATGAGCCGGTTCTTTTTAGTGAATCAAAACACTTACTAATCACTGTGTTTTAATCTGACGTAGGCTAGTTAATGAATAGCTGTTTGTATGAAAACGTGTAGTAAAAGATTTATGTTTTAAATTTTCTTGTAATCTGTGGCATTTCATAAAAAAAAGGCTGAAAGAAAGGTGTGAAATATAGGAAATTGTTTGTTAATCAAACAACAACTGTTAACGCAGGGTAAATGTTAAAGGACCTCTTAAAAAATTGTTACAAAAAATAATAATTAAACCTAACCTAACTGATTCTCTGGTGTGATTGTTTTGCATAATGTTTTGGAATGTAGTCAAGATATTATGATAATCATAATATCATCTCTAAGTAAGATAGACTGTCTTGTTTAGATTCTAGATAGTATATTAAAATAATTGATTAGAGGATCATTTGCGTCCGTTATTCAATTTTTAATGAAAGTTTATGTCCATGTAAGATTAGAAAGTTATTATTCTTGCTGAAGGTCATACTATCTGGGAAGGTTTTCTCAAAACAAGCTTCAGCATTTACTTTTATTACTGTAGGCTAGATAATATGCGTGCCACACACAGATAGGTGCACAACAGTAATACACTATAATGTTGACAGATTCATTCTTTCTAAAGAAACTTACGAGAGCGAACATGTTTTCTTTAAGTACTGTAGCTCACACTTAAACAAGTGGTGGGGTTAATACAGTTAACTAAAATAATCAATTTAAATATTACTTGAAATAAAACATATAATAAAAATCTAAAATAACAAAGCTAGTTAATCTGATCAATTTGATGATGATTATTGTGTTGGAAATCTATCAATATCCATAGTGTTGAAATTCGGTTTGACTAAAGAAACTTAAAAGGAAGTACAACTCTGATTTACTCATTCAAGAACTGTTTCTTCTTAACTATTGAGCTTACAGTGTAATTAAAAGAGGACCTTGTTGGTTATGTATATTATAATTTTGCATGTATCACTTCAGGAACTCAGATGCTAAGCTTTAGTGCAGCTGGATGACACAATATCGCTTGTGAGCTGTTCTGGCTATTTTAGTGTTGTTTTGCACATTTCTCCAGCATGCAAGGCACTCTATCTGGCACTTAAAGATATCTGAGCAAAGACCAGATCTGTTAAATGCAACCGTTTTTACAGCACTGGCACTTTTACAACTTACTGAAAGACATTTGCATTACTGTTACTCTTATCACATGGCTTCTCGCAGTCCATAAAGAATATTTTACTTGGAAATAATAGCTACTCTGTCTCATCTTTGCCATCACTTGTTGTTGTCAGTCAAAAAAATCAACAGTGTATTCTTATATCCTGAGCTTTGAAATATCTATTTTGATGTTTTATGTGTGGAAGCGAAGTGCTGAGGAATCACTCTCTTTTATTTAAATGGAAAAAAACATGTCTGGCTAATCACTTGGATTAGTGGTCTAAAAATAAAAAAAGCTGCTCTTGATTAAGGATACAGGCTGCTATTCTAAGGCAAGTGGACATTTGTATGCAAGCTTGCTTTTTTGTTTTTAAGTGCTAAAATAGTTATGTTAAATAATGAATTGGCTTTATAGCAAATGGTTACATCCTCCTATAATTGGTTTAACTGCTCAATTTGGTATTTTATGTTGAGTGTTTGAAAACATTATTTCATAAAGGATGAATTACATGGTGTTTAGATGTGCACATTGTGCCTCATAAATCTAAATGAACCTGTGTGGTCTTGTAAATGAATGCTGAATCGATCATAACCTGTGTTTGTTATATGCAGCAGTTCCTTTTGTTTACCCAAAAATAACAGGTGGTAGTTATCCTGGATTGGATTCAGAAGATATGTTGCTAGGTGACAGCATTGGAAGCAGTGAAGCGAGGCTCCTTGGTGGTTTTGGAAAGCTACATTGACACTTGACTGCCGCAGTGCTCTGATTACTACATTTCTGTCTTGATAATGATTTGCACACATTTGACGTCAGATAATCTAAAATTATTTTGTCAGATAATCTAAAAATCACACAGATACTGCTTAATATAAATGAATTAACTTGGCTATGTTAGGTTACACAAGCAAAAATATTTAATGAACAGGCAGTAATAACTCACTGCACATTTTCACTTTTTTATTGTTCATAAATAAAGCAGATGCTTCATAAACAAACCGGGGGGGTTGTACACTTAATATGATTTTTATCAGGCAATTATCCTGATATCGGAGCATTGGTCTTTACACTTGTGGAAAATGATTACACAAAACTAAATTATGAAAAGTAGATATTTATATATATATTTTTTTTTTAAAATACATCAGCTAAACATTATATAATAGACTAAACTTATAATAATGCCTCCATCATGAAAATGGGGTTATGGAACTAGGTATTTTATTATGTACATAATAAGTTATACTATGTTTAAAAATCTTAACTAAACTAAACTTAAGATGCATCTCTTTTTTATGTACCTGCTCAATATTCTAAGTAATATACTACACTTATAATAATCTATCCGCCATTAAAATATTGTATTATATTATATTATTCCATGGTCTGACTGAATACTGGAATCTGATTGGCTGGCAGGTATGCTTAAAAACCATTTGGCTAGCCGTTGATTGACTTATATTATATTATATTAAAATTTTACCTTCTCAATATTTATAAAATTGACTACACATATGATGCCTGCAGCATAAAATTGTGGTTATGAAAAATAGATTTTCTGTTTTATCTTCTAATTTTATATTTAAATTAATGTGTTGTGTCCAGAATATTTCTCTTTGTAAATTTTGTGTAATTTTTTTAAAATATGCACTATTATTTATGTTGACATGAACTGTCTCTGTTCATTTGACCTCTTTCTTCACCTCTTCACTTTTTTTGCTTCACATTTGTATTTTTGCACTCATACTCACACACAGTGTTAGCTCACATACAGTAGATTGGTCCCACTGTGTGCCAGTTCATGAGGTGATGTAAACATAGCAAAACATTTCCCTGAACAATTTATTGAGTGCTATAAAGGTGTTGATATAACAAGCAAGTTTTGTAGTATTAGCAAGTGCAGTAAAAAGAAAAAAAAAAAAAGTAAAATATGCAAAGTATCAGTTTCTTGTCTATTCAAGTTTCAGTCTTGTGCTCTGAATTGGCCTTTGTGCAAATGTGTCAACATCCGTGGGACATGTTTGAAAACGACTATTTCCGTAGGACATTTTGTAGTGAATGATTAATGCTTGAATGTTTAAATTGATCATTTTTATCATCACATTTGTGACTGTTTGGTGGAACACTGCCATTTTTTTATTTTTTTCCATCAGCATAATTATTGTCATGCTTAAATGAAATGGTTAATTATTTCATTATGAAACCACAATATAAAGCTGTTTTAAAGCCTGAGCAGATGTTAGCATTTTGCCTTCCCTTTCTCAGCTTGGCACACTTCTAAAGCAGAGGAGCTATAAATATCTCAAGTGATTGGCTAAATCCAGTGTTGCCCATCTGTTAACTAACAGGAAGCTTGGGTAGAGGATAGGTGGGACGTCTGCACTGTCCCACAGGAAGGAAGTGATATACTCAGCCTGTAGTGTTGAGCTCGTCTCAGTGTCATCCTAGCAGAGATGGACCTCTCAAAAGTTAGAGTTGTCCCAAATCCCCTTAGCATCTCCCAATCTGTGCCATGTGATGGTGAACAATGTAAGCTTCTTAAGTATAATCCATCCCAGGGAGAAGAGGGCTGACATAGCTGTTCCTCGCACCTCATGTGCCTCTGGGAGTCTGGCATGAGGAAAAAGGAATGCATGTGAAAGGGCATGATAAGACTGGTCTGACCTAAGTCATTAACTCCAGCCCACAAAATAAACCACCACATGTAATATTTGGACAGTTAAGTTGCACTCTATGTCACTGCATTACATTTTTAGGAATCCTATGCTTGTGGGTCACCATAAAATTTTAATGTAAATCACATTTTACTTTCAAACCATTAATGCCTTGATCAATAAACTCAAAAACGAATGTGTGTGTGTGTCGTTTGTGCAGAAGTACTTTTTTCTGCCATTGATTTGAATCTCAAGTAGACAGTTATGCTTGTAGACAGTTATGCTTGTTGACAGCTAAACCAGCCCAGTCTCACGGCAATTCATACATATTTTACGAGGTGGCCGATTCGTACAAATTTGTACGACCTCTCCTACAAATTCATATGATATTTGCAAAATCATACGTATTTTATGAGTTGCCAATTCGTATGAATTTGTACGAATGACCTACACCTAACCCCGCCTCTAAACCTACCCATCACTGGGGTTTTAAACAATTTAGCATGAATTTGCCACCTCATACGAATACGTACGAATTGGTCGTGATACTGTGTTGGCTAAACTCAATCTTGTTACTACGTCCAAAACATCACTTTAGAACTAGTTACAAAGAAAAATTGAGTTGCTTCATTAAAAGCTTAAAATATTACTCTATTAAAGCTCACTATATTAGAGTAGAGTATAATGAGAGATGGACTGAGCGAGTGTGATTACATCTGATACAGCATTCATTCTTCAGCTCAATCTCATATTCACAATAAAACATTAGGTTGAATGTCCGCTGAGGAAAGCGATATCTTTGTTGTACTATCCTTCCATCTGTTAAAGGTGATTTCTGCCTACAGCAATGCTCAGTGCATTTGTTGGCTGCGTCTTACAAGGTGTTGCTGAAAGTAAAAATACTGCCTTTTTTACAACCCAGGTTATACATATATAAAAGTCTTTACTGCTGATTCACTCATAAAACAGTCTCTTGTTGTATCTAATGGCAGAATAATATAATGTAAATCACAGTCACAAACACATGCACACCTATTCCATATATATATATATATATATATATATATATATATATATATATATTGTCATTATATTATTGCACATTATTACTGAAGTAAAACATCCAACCAAGATGGCTCTTTTTACACAAAATGGCGCAAGCACACTGTTAAAGCAAATATACATTTTAAATCAGTAGGAAAAGTCTGTTTTCAATGTTTGTCTGTCAGTATATCTCTATTCCTGTTGTTCTGACAGTATTTCTAAACATTTTCAGTCTCTGCAGGCAGGTAATGAATGAAGGGGGTATATGGTCATCATCAATGTCATTTCCACACAACATCAGAGAGAACAGAAATAGCTCTTTTTGTCCCTGCAGTCTATCACACAAGGGCACGGCTCTCAGCCCTGAGGCATGTCTTTGATGCACGTGACCTATGTCACACACACATATCCATTGTTACAAAAGTGGTTAGCTTTATATTTTGAAATGTTACGACCAGTCTGGAGAGAATCACATCACGTTAATGTTCCATTCTTATTTCATATTACAAATGATGACCTAATGAGAAGCAGAACTGAGGCACTGGTTTGTTTTTGTTCCCATAGATTACCTCTGTGGTCCAGATCAGAACATACACAAGATCGACTTCACCAGGTTCAAAATCCGAGACATGGAGACTGGCACGGTTCTTTTTGAGATCACCAAACCTCCTACAACAGGTAGGCAAGGAGCCAGCAGACCTCTCAAATACACTTCCTCACTCCACCTACACAGACTGCACATTTAAATGCAAGGCTCGTTTTGATTTTTTTTCCCATAAAGCCCTGATTTCCATTTAGATGCAGTGCGCTGTACAAGAGCCCTTCAAAGGCTCACTTGGTAATTCCGACCCCTTTCTGATTCACAGAGAGTGGGGAGGACAGAACGGACTTTGACCAGAATGCCGGGCGCTTTGTGCGATACCAGTTCACCCCTGCTTTCCTCCGACTACGCCAGGTTGGCGCCACGTAAGTGCAATCAGTGGCAGGATTACACTTGATCTTAATCGCAACCTAAAATTAGCCTGAAATCTCTCTTGAGGGCTCATATTATGATGTTTCAAGTTTTTCTTGATATTTTTAGATGAATGGGTTGCTACAAAATCTATGTGCCCTTAAATGCGTCCTTTCCCACCTCCACAGGGTGGAGTTCACTGTAGGCGATGTTCCCATCAACAACTTCCGAATGATCGAGAGGCACTATTTCCGTGGGCAGCTCCTGAAGAGCTTCGACTTTGAGTTTGGTTTCTGCATCCCGAGCAGTAAGAACACCTGTGAACACATTTACGAGTTCCCACCACTCTCTGAAGAAACAAGTAAGTTCTAAATGTTTTTATTAACTGTTGATCAGTTTGTGATCTTTTGGATGGAGCTAATATGTGACACTGTTTCTTGTATCCCTCCACAGTGCATGAAATGATCCTTCACCCTTACGAGACGCAATCTGACAGCTTTTATTTTGTGGACAACAAGCTTGTGATGCACAATAAGGCAGATTATTCTTACAATGGTGGACCATAGGAAGTCATTGTCACCTTTTGCATTGACCTGCAATGGACGGGCAGAGGAAGATCTACTGAAAGTGGCATCTAGGCATCTAATCTAATGATGATGCATTTGGTTAAAACAAACAAAAACACCCCAATCTCAGGATTTCTGTGTGTGTGTGTGTGTGAGAGAGAGAGAGAGAGAGAGATAGAGAGAATGTTGCTCAGAATGGGCCAGTACTACATTTTTCCTTAGAATCATGTAAAGTATGTGATAACTCACTTTGAGGATATGAGTGTGCCCTGTGCACATGTGCATTCATTGCATGCGCAGTTTTTTATGTTTTTCAAAGCCCAAAGCCAAATAATTCTAAACAACTCTAAATGTTCATACAGTGATGTTGCTCAAGGCTTCTAAAGCATAAAAAGAGCATCATGTTGAGTGAGTTGGAGATACGGTGACCAATGCAGTGTGTAAAGGAAGGGATACTGTCAGGAACTGTGTATTTTGCCCTGACATTGCACCCATTTCCTGTTGGCCTCTACAGAAGAGCCTGGTTTTGCTTCGTTTTTCTCACTTTCATTTTTGAATGTTCGTAATTTGGTCGATGATGTAAATCTATGTTATTTATATTAATATGCTCTTATTTATATTGATATACATTGTCACACATATTTTTAATAGCATCTTTTGTCAAATAATAGTGATAGATTTCTGTGTCAATTGTTTCATGTGATTTAACAAAAAAGAGAAAAATAAAAAATTCCAAAGTTCTTTAAATCATCATATGTTGGATTTAATTAATTTCCTTTACACATAAAACTCCTCCATAGTGGTTTCATTTAGATATAACAATATTTAAACTGTACACTATCGTCCAAAGGTTTGGGACAGGTAAGAATTTTAATAATGAATCTCTTATGCTCTACAAGGTTGCATTTATTTGTTTACAACTGTAGTAATATTGTGAAATATTATTAGAATTGAAAATAACTATTTTCTATTTGAATACATTTCTGTTGTAGTGCTCATAAAGATTTCTTATTATTATTATTACTATTAACACTGACTAAAGTTTTTTTTTTTTTGATAAATCGATAAAGACAAAAGCATTTATTTGAAATACATTTATGTAACAATGTAAAAGTATTTTAATTTCTTAAAAAAAAAATAATAATCTGACTAACAACAAACTTTTTAACAGTTCTTCAGATAATCAAAAGAATGAAATATGAAACAACCAAGGGCAAAAATAATCATTTACAGTAATAAACACTGCTATACACTACAAGTTCAAATCAGTTCCAACACAGCAAAATGCATTGATCTGTTGTATACAGTGTATTATTATAACACAAATGCTTATATGTTGTGATCATATATGCATCTGACTTAAGATTAATTTCTATTAGTGCAATAGATCAGATGAGGCCAATTCGGGTACTGTATTATGAACAATTTGAAGAATTGTGACAAACAAAAATAACTGACCTATGCTTGCAGAAATCTAGTAAAATCCTGCAATTCAGAAGATCTGTTTTAACTTGTTATAGTGCTTTCAATGTGTGTTGCTAGGGGAAGATAGTATAAAAAAGAGGCAACCACACCCCCCAGTGGTTGCCATGGCAAATGCATGTCCAGAACAAATTATTAAAATATTACCAAAAATATTACCAACTTAAACGCTAAAAAAAACAATTGCACAAAAGCAACTAAATATTAATCTATTTTTGAACTTCAGCAAACAATATAAAGCAATTTAGGCCACATTCAAGTGATTATGAGCATTAGATGCTTACGGAACTTTTTGGAATTTCCAAAAATAACCATTGGAAGTATTTTAAAACCCACTTGGGGGCCTCCACAAACTTATAAGGGAATCTCAAAATGACTTAAGATAAAACAAGTGTTAAAATAAGCTAACACAACAACAAATAAAATATATTTCTTATTTTAATTCAACGTCTCAATAAATGTTTATTTTATCCACTGTCTAACTGGAAAACCTGGATATATGAGGTAGCCTAATTATAAAGGTAAGATCCAAACTTCGAAAAGTTTTGTTGATTAATGAAATCTTATAACTTTATGGGCATTCATTATGAATATAAATTTTTCTAGTTATGCCAAACTCTAGGTAGAAATTGTAAGTAAAAATACTTATCCTTAAATCAGGAAAAGCCATGGCATCTTTGAATATTCCTCTAAAATTATTTTCTTAAGCTGCAAATAGAATAAAGATGAATAGAGCACATATTATTAGAAAATACTACTGTTTTTATACTATATTGTTACCTGCTTTGTAGCTAACTAATTGTGAAATTTTCAATTTCAGAGTAAAAATATTACTACACCAATTTTTTTCAGTGTAGAAAAAAAACGGTTTATTGGGATTGGATGTAAAAACATTCAAACTAATGTCATTTTTATAACTCGAGCATACCATTTAGCATAGAAATCATACTTTTTAGTCATTCAAACATATAAACCTTTTTTCTATTTTGGAAAACAAAGATGACTTAGGCCGCAACACACAGGTTACTTTCTCATAGCAGAGGAATAGGAGTTGCGTACAGCCCGCTGAGATAAAGCTCAGAAATGCTGCCTTGCACCCCACCGTCAGTCTCCGCTAAACCCACACAGACCCCCACACTGTCCCGTGTTTGACTGGGACTGTCCATGACTACCAGTGAATCCGGTGCAAGGCTGTCATTCCTTAGCTCCTCCCAAAGATGCCCTTTAAACAAAGACAGAGAAAAAGTCGTGAGCAACAAAGCAACTGCTGCAAACATGGCTAATGTTTCAGACTCAGAGATCTTACCATGTAGTTGTAGGTCTGTGAGGCTGGGATTTAATGCATCGACATCATTACTGATTTCTCCGTCCAGCAGAAGCTCCTGCATGCCTGCTGTAGAGCTGTGAGCGGATTGCAGGGCGCTGCTGTAGCTCGGTGGGGTGTGTGCTGGTAAAGGGGAATCCAAACAGCCTATCCTGGGACTGGAGGGATGCCCGGCACTAGGTTGATGGGTGACAGGAGGGTAGTATGAGAAAGATAAAGGGTCTGGGGATAAGTAGGGGGGCGGCGGGATGATAGTTTGAGCAGGTAAAGGGTTGTAGAGAGACTGCTGATGAGGGACACTAGTGTCATGGACAGGCTGGGGTCCATATGCTGGATGCATGGTGACTCTTAAAGGTTGAGAATGTGTATGGCTGCTGGGCAGACTGAAGTGAGCTCCAAGAGACTTTAATTTTTCAGGTCTTTCCCCAAGAAGGCGTTCCAGTTCCTCTAAAACAATGAGCATAAATACAGATTTGTAGTATACATAATATAAATATATATTATTTATATTTCACAATATAAATGAGTAATATTATGTAATATATAAAAAGTTCGGGGTCAGCTTCGCCATCACAGAAATAAATTCCATTTAATAAATGGCTTAGCAAATGCCAAATATACTTTGTCTTTTTAAGCATAAACACATTTTTTATAAAATGTATATAGGTGAATTTGGATAATTTGGGACATTTTTGGCATGTTTTTTGTTCAGACCAACAAATATGATCCCGAATATTACAGAATATTCTGATCCATTTGCTAACCTGGTCGGGCCATGCTCCTTCGGACAGTCAGGGGATCTTTACGTCTCCACTTGTGAAGTTCTTCCTGCATTTTCTCTACCTTCGCCGGGTTCAGGGCCCACAAGCAGCCCTTTCGGGAGGAGTTCCCATTCTTGTTCTCCACTTTCTCAAAGCATTTGTTCAAAGAGAGGTTGTGTCGGACAGAATTCTTCCAGCCATCCGGTGCTGTCTGAGGATTCACAAATGAAAGAGTGGTTCATTATGGCATTGTAAAGTGGTTGCTAAGTTGTTAAGGGTGGTAGGGTAGTTGCTATGTGGTTTCTGGAATATACACATTATATGTAAGATATACACAGAATGAACTGAACCTAAAATATAGATTGCACCAGTCATTTCATGTTTCTTACAACCCTTCCCTCAGTGGAAAGGTATGGATCTGCATGTTTACCTAATGATGAGCCAAAACAGTGTCATATTGTAAATCCCTTCACCAGCACAGCGCCAAGAGCAGGGAGAACCAAATCATCAGGTATATAAAGATCATGCCATAACAGGCATATTCCACAAAGCCTGAGGAAATTACTCCTGGTAAACAACTCTGTTTGCATTCTGGAGTTGTTGCATTAATCATGCACGGCTTCTGCCAAGATATCAACTGTTCACTGTAGATGAATGTATGTTAGATGTAGAAATTATTCGGAGATGTGGTAGTGCACTTTACCTTAAAGTAGGGGAAATGCTCCGTCATGAAGCTGTAGATCTCACTGACTGGTAGACTGCCTGTTTTGCTGTTTCTCAGAGCCAGGAAAATTAGAATACTGAAAAGAAATATTCAACAATGAAACATTACCAAACAAACAAGACTACTGTGATGCATTGGTTTATTTTGATTTATTTGGATGTGTTGTTAGTTATATTTTTATGCATTTGGCAGGCAATTTTATCCAAAGTGACAGCACATTCACATGAATAATGATAGGAATAAAATCTAATCATTACAGATTTATGATTGCATAGTTTAGCTGTCAGCAGTTTGGTTTTTAAACAGAACGGCAGTTAGGTTGAACGTGTTTTTTACTGAATGAACTGGTGGAATTAATTCAATGACTTGTCACCACCTACTGTATAACTATGTAACCTGCAGAAAGAAACACTGAAAAATCCCCATCACTAATGCACAGACTGACAGTTCGACTGAAACTAACTGTTGTATAATATGTTAGGTCCTGAGGCTATTTAGAACTAACATGTTTCATATGAGAACTGACAGAGGTTTCTAAGAATGAGTTTCTGAGAATAAGAATGAGCCAAGATGCCTTGGTTTATCAGGATGAAAGAGGCGAGATGCATAAACATACCTGTAAGAGTAGACAGGTTTAGGGTAGAGAGTCTGGACAGAATTGTCTTGAGATGTTTGTGATGAGAGGCTTTGGTTATAGTAGTGAGAAATAGTGTCTATTCCTCTTGAAGAGTAAAACTAGAGACAGACATACACACAAAAGTCAAAAGCCACAATAAAAGTTTCCATTACATACAACACTCATGTTCAACAAGAGTGAGTCTGTGTTATTTGTCAGTCTAAAAATGTAGTACAACTTCCTGCCAATGTTTTGACTGTGAACATGCATCTCAAACCATTTGATCATTTCTACCTTTTAACACATGCCAAGGCTAACCTACAATAGTCATGCTGACTTCCTACACTTGGATATAGTAATTTATATATGCATATGCATATATACCATTCAAAAGTGAAGCGGGCATTTTTAAGAATATTTTTATTCAGGGAAGACACATCAAATTAATTATATTAAAAGTGCCAGTAAAGACTTTCATAATAATACAAAGATTTCTATTTAAATAAATGTTATTTTGAACTTTCTATTCATCAAAGAATCATGAAAAAACATTCAAGGAGAAAGCAACTGCTTTCAATATTGTCAATAATAAGAAATGTGTCTTGGGCGTCGAATAAACATAGAAACATATTAGAATGTCATGTGGCAGTGAAGACTGGAGTAATGGCTGCTAACAGTTTAGCTTCGTCATCACAGGAATAACTTTTATTTGAAAATATTTCTAAATAGAAAGCGTATTTTAGACAGTTGCTGCTGCATTTTTGATTTGGTGAGATGTCTTAGAGACATCTTAGAAACATCTTACCAACCCAAAACCTTTGGATGTTAATGCAAATGTATACACTACTTTCACTTTGTACCTGATGTTGTAGAGGACTGATGGGACTGTATGTCTCATGGTTTACTGCCGTGTAGCTGGGAGGTTCTTCAGAGCTCGTCTGAGGCTCACTGTAGGGGTGTTGGGTTCCCTGCCCCAAGAATAGACCATGATCTATTTAATGCTGACATATCGTATGTTAATGCTTCTTTAGAAAGTGTAATAAGGACATCTGCTTGCACATCTGCCTGGCAGGTTTTCTCATTTCCATGTCTTTTGCCCCTGGCCTAAATATACTGACAGGAATTTAAAAGAGCCTTCAAGCCATATATGTTACCTTGAATTTAGTTATATGTTGATTATTATATTTTTCCATACTGTGCAAAAGAAATTCTTTTCTTCATTTGAACAAGAAATCTTACAATATCTGATTAAACATCCTTTCGGTCTCACCATGGTACTGGTGGTTTCCACATCAGCGCTTAATGGAGTCCAGGAGGATTGTTCATCCATTCCATCAGACGTGGTGAGTTTCCCAACCAATCCCGCTCTTCTGAGACAGCTGAAGGTCTGACCCTCACTGATGGCCCCTTCACTGCATTGACGCCTGTATGGATGGTAGTGACTGTTCTCCATTAGGCCAGATTCTTGTCCAACAGGGCTTCCGTCTACACTGTGTCTACGAAAGTGCTCGGCGCTCTTCTGCCTGTAGGGAACACTTTCTCTTTGGGAGTACGGTGCAAACCCTTCTCCAACATTGGTCTGGTGACACTATAGATTAAACATTGAAATAATGTAAAAACATGTAATATCAATCAAACCTGTGTCAATAAGAAATTACATACAACTTAAAATCATATAGTATCAATATACGTGAAACATATTCTGTGTAAAGCCGCACTGCAGTTTCATTTCTAATTAATGCACTCTTTAACATGAAGCAGTTTTCCAAAAGGAAATGCAGTAGCACGTAAAGATCTTTGATCTGCTAAAGAGCGCATAAAAGCATTTAATGTGACATACAGCCTTCCCTGGGGGGCATAATTAATTAATATTAAATCAAAAGGATTTGATGAGAAGGCAGGATGAAATACTTCTCTTTCTGCCCTGAGGTCTTGTGTCCTTGAATAGTGCCTTCTGCAGGGGTTCATGTCCTCATCAAATGGTAAAAATTATGACACGGTGTCATAATCAGAGCAGCTGGTGAGCAGCAGTTTTTAAAAAAGCGGCAACTACAGAACAGTCTGGACTGATCTTATAAAACATACGACTTATCAGAGATTTCATCTGGATTCAGATAAAGAAGACAGATTACCTTATACCTTAGGTTACCTTTTTCCAAAACACTATCTTATCTATCTATCTGTCTATCTATCTATCTATCTATTTATCTATCCATAGTCTATAAATGAATTATTTAAAAAAAAAAAAAGTAATACAAAATTGTTTAAAATAAAGCGTAATTTTCGCACAGTCACTTGAAGAATATCATGATATGGCTTCAAAGCAATATTAATATGCTGGAATATTTGAAAACTGATGCTTTAGCATCACACGTTAGCATCACACATTTCCTAGCTTCATATCTGTGAGTTTTCATAGTAAATAAATAATAAATATACAGAGTGCATACGTGTATATTATGTAAACAAAAAAAAAACGTTTATTTTGGATGTGATTAATCATTTGACAGCACTATAAAAATCTAAAACAAATTTTAATAAAATGATTATTACCTGTGATTCTGGCATCTGAAAGCAGGGTGACCCTAGATGGTCAAAAGATTGTAGCTCGGCTGGAGAAGGAATGGGTGAGCTGCTGCTGCTGCTTACAGATGGGAAAGACAGGCCCTGGGGCTCAGAGGACATCGTCCCTACAACCTGCCTCTTCAAAACACCAGAACAGGTAGACAGATTGATAAATAGCACAAATAGACATACTGTAATATGCAAATATGATCCCTTAGGATACCGAAAGCAAAAACGTGAAAAAACAGTAGACTACATTTACAGGGTCTGTGGTTTTACCGCTGCATATATATGTCACAGAAGAATGCTGTCATGCTTGTTGGCTTGACCCTTGCTAAATTGGGGGCACACATGGTCCTGTTTTCAAGCAAATTTCACAACATATAAGAAAATATCTCGAGTTACACATTTACACTTTGCACATCTTGTCCCATGACCTCGGCATGATGCAAAATCATTCCATTGTGAATACATAAACATTATTCATCATAGTAACAATCAACCTTAAGTCATTTTTCCCTCGAACATTGCCATAAAGATATTTTCCAAGTTTTCAAAAAACGTCTCCCTAGCTATTCGGCCTTTGGGCAAACCTGCAGTTTAACGTGTCATAACTGTGTAACTACCTGGAATGAAAATCCCTTTTCAATTGTCTGCTTTGCGTGTTCTCATCTGCAGTAAAATAGGCCCAATTCGCTGTATTTCATTGCCCTGGCTGCTATCTGATCATAAACAGGTAAAACGTTAGGCCACATAAGTATCCGGTATTCCTGGAAATTCAGGCCGCTCTCACTTACTGTCAGCAGACTGTGCTTTTTGAGCCAAAAACTCATTAAAATCACCAGCAAACCATGAAGGAGAAGCAGAAGTGTGTTAGTGACATGAAATGGAGATGGGGGAGTTTTGCTCCCTCTGAAACATAGAGTGTAATTCAGTATTGGAGAGGAAGTTGAGCTGGCCTTTATGGTCCATCACTGTGACTTTTAAACTGATCATTTGACCTGTTATGGTTGAGATACAAGCCATTTCTAAAACAGCTGAGTGTGCAAAAAGGTTATGGGGTGCTTATGTGTGTTTTTAAAAGAGAATTGGACAAGCAGGATAGCCTGATTTTATGCTAAATAAAATTGCACAGTGTATGTTACATTATAAGTCAATAAATAATCAAATAACTGAAATGTATGAATTAACCATAGCAATAAAACAATGCTTGTTTTATTGCTATGGTTTTGTATGTTTTAGTAGACTATTTTTGTTCTTAGCAGAATCCTAAGATGATATACAGAATAAAAACAGCTGTGCAATAAAATGTATTTCGTGTAGCCTGAATATTTTCCTTCCCTTTAGCTTAGATATAATAAATTACAAATATATTACACACATTTTCGGAATGCACAAATGTAAAATCTTAATATATTATAAATCTGCGTTAAACAGCAATGACATGGTTTCTAAAAGCTACAACTGATAGTTTTAGATGGTTTATCATTTAGGAGTGCTCAAGCAATAGGAAGAAGTTACTGCATGATTAGATTCAAGTTAAAATGTTTAGTAAATCACTGCTTTGAGGTCAATCTAATCTAATTTTTTTAACTCAAAATGAAAACCAAATATTCTGGTCATGTTAATATGTCCACTGGGATAAAGTAAAAAAAAATCTTGATTTATTAAAAAAGGATCAATTCAATTATTCCTGCATGGAGCTTGAACTCATTCTGCATAAAGAGCTTTACTTTGGCCCAACCAAGTAGTGTTCAAAACAAGCTGCAAAATTAATAAAAGTGGGTTCTTATTTAATGTTAATTGATCGGGTTGTGCATGAATGGATTTTTAATTGACATGTGTTTGATTTGGGACACTGAGAAGGTTTTTAGAGAATTATACTTGCTGAAAATTTAACAATTTCATTTTTCCTTCAGCATCAAGCAAAGGTCAGAATGCTGAATGAGGTCAGTAAGCCATGTTACATAATCCTCTAATACAAGATTTAAAAAAAAAAAAAAAAGATAAAGTGTGTGTGTGTGTGAAGATCATCTGTAGTGAGTAAAAATAAAATTGCTGAAACAGTTATATTCTAAAAGTACTTTGTTTCAACACTCCTTCCTCTCTCAATATGATCACATTTATCTCACTTTGATCTGGTCTGTTGCATGTCCATACATCCCCACCCCTGCACTAAAACCGCTCTCATCACATTTGAGTGGCATTTCAAATGGACTGTGCATCTTTCTTTACACCGTCATCCATCAAGCAATTGGTAGGATTTCTTCCCGTATCTACAACAGCACTTTCACTGCACTTCGCTGGAAATACATCTAAAAAAAAAAAAAAAACATAGATGTAGTACTTCCTACTTCCCCAAATGTAGTTAATTTGCAGAATCCTCACTTAAGGGACAGTTCATCCAAAATATTCATTTATAATCTGTCATAATTTTCTCACCCTCATGTCACTCCAATCCTGTATATCTATTTTTTTCCTAAGAAATTCAACAGAATGTTGATGCTGCTGTTTTGCATACAATAAAAGTAAATGGAGAAAAGAAGCTGTCAAGATACAAAAATAGGGTTCTGAAATGTAATCCAAGTGCTAGGTCTTTTTAAGCCACATAATCGCTGAACAAAGAAAAATGAAAAATATATATTCAAATTGCATCAGTTAGATTTTAGAGGGCAATAAACTTTATATACTTTGTAGTTTGACATCCCTGGTCACTATTCAAGGTTTTGAATGACATGAGGTAGTGCAATTAAGATCACACTGTATGGAAATCCTACAAAATTATGAAAAACAGTTTCACATACAACGCCGCTTGCACTTTACTGTATGAACATGCATCTCTGGTAATTTAGCAATAGTTATAATGATTTCTGGAAATCTGTTTAAAGCTAAAGTATATTGATATAATGCAATTAAGAGATTCAGTGAGCAAACAGAAATAACCAAACCCTACACCTGACAGAAATTTTAGTATAAACCTTCCACCATAAACATGAATGTAATATATTGAAATCTACAATACTTGCAGTTTAACAGTTTGACAGCACTTATTATAATATTATTTGAATTATATTTATATTAAATAAAAATATAAGCATTAAATATGAAATATAACAATAAATACAACATTATCACTAATCATACTTATCATAATCATACATATCAGTATTTCTCATTAATATCTATATGTACATCTATTTGTTTTCATGTTTATTCAATGATTTAATGACCACAAAATACTTCAAATAAATTAGACAGATATGAAACCATCATTACTTTGTAGAGCTGCCAAATAATTAATCAAAATTAATCGCATTCCAAAATAAAAGTTTTTGTATACATGTGTCTGTACTGTGTATATTTATTATGTATATACAAATACACATATAAATACACATGTATGTGTGTGTGTGTGTGTTTGTGCGTGTGTGTGATATATATATATATATATATATTATCTGTGATCATATATTTGTAACATTACTCATTAAATTGCATTCATCTAATAGCTCATACCTTGTAAAAATAAATCTTAGCTCTGAGCTTCTAACTGGGAATTTGTAAAAGGCTCAGTCCATTTGGCCCCCAGCCAACCTGTGGGAGCCACACACCCACGGGGGACAGACCTGCTGCAACAGGTTTTCTCATACACACATACACAGCTACACACACTTGGGTCACTGGCAGCTGGGAGCCTCTCTCAGAGCTAATGAGAACATATTTTAAATGTTCTATCAGACACATCCATAATCATATCCCGGAGAGAATGGGCACTCTGCCGAACTTCAGCACCCAGAGGGAGATGACCATACCGATAAATTCTGACTGCACCTGCCTTGCCTTGCCCTCACTCTCTCCTGTATCCCTCTCTACTGTTTCCTAGATGAACTTCAGCGGAGATTTCATCCAGGTGGAGACAAGCCTAACAAGAGCCCTGAGGGACATTTCTTGATGCCTTATTTATTGGTGCCAAACGGGATACAGTGTTACAATAGTATCTGTGTAAGTGAAAAGTAAATCCCACAGATGTTTACACATGTGTACGCCTTTCCATTGGACTTCTTTGCATAGATCTAGCTCTTCTAGAATGTTTTTTTGCTGTCAGTGAAACCATACCGCAATGTGGATTCTAGTGTGTACTGAATAGAGAAAAATGATGACTCTGTAGTGCATACTGAGTACATAAATGTTTGCTTACCTCTGTATGTGGTGGTTCCAGGCCCAGGTTGTAAATCTAAGACAGTCCGGGTCCACACAGATACAGATCTCGTCAAAATTGACTCTCTGAGTTGCTCTGCTTTTATAGTGACTGACTGCTGACAAGAAAAACAACTGAGAGAGATATCTATTGAGAGAGCGAGAGAGAAAGAGCGAGAGGGAGGGAGGGAAAATGAATGTCAGTACAGGTGAATTCTTCCCCTACCCTCCTTGTGAACCTGGGAGGCAGAACCACGGCCCTCCTGAGCTGCCATATTAAAATCATATTCTAATGTGAATGAGAGATGGTTGGGGTGGAGAGAAGCGAAAATAGTGATAGTGAAAGGGAATCGCTCACTAAAGGGCTTATGTTATGCTGCTGCTCGGGATTTGTTCTTGTAAGGCAATCAAAACTAGGAATGGGACAGAATGACAGAATGCAGAAAATGGCATTATGTGTGTTTTTTTCTCATGTAGCTTTGCTTTAAATTTTTTAATTAAGTGTGTTACTTCATTTAGGTTTTCATCTGAATTTGTGTTTGTTTATTTATTTTTGATATGTGATTTGTTTTAGACTGTTATAAAGACTTGTTTTAAGTATATTTAATGGTTTATACACTAATTTATTTAGTATTGGTGTACTTCTTTATACTTTAAAATTTCATGCTTAATTCAATGGTGCATGCGTACTGTTTCTTTTAATGATTATAATTATTATTTGAGAATTGTTTAGGTATAAGTGGATGTTTTTATATCAAAATATTAACAAAACGTTTGTTAATAATATTAACACATTTATTAATAATATTTAAATAAATAATAATTATATACATTTATATTTATATAAATACTTTCATACATTTATATATATTAGTGCTGTCAAATGATTAGTCGCGATTAATCGCATTCAAAATAAATGTTTTTCTTTACATAATAAATGTGTTTATGCTGTGTTTATTTATTATGTTTATATTAAAACACACATGTACAGTATATATTTTTTAAAAATTACATGTAAATGCATTTATATATTTATTTTCTTATATTTGATATTATATCTAAATATATTTAATATATAAACATAA
>JAUMHE010000067.1:11651084-11666539 GCA_032359235.1 Enteromius mattozi
CATAACATATTTTCATTAAATATATACATGCATGTGTTTGTATTTATATATACTTAATAAATATACACAATACATACAAATATATTATGTAAAGAAAAACTTTTATTTTGGATGCAATTAATTGTTTGACAGCACTAATATATATATAAATATAATTTATATGAATATAAACATATACATGCAAATATATACAACTTTTTTCAATATATATTGCATATTTGTGTGTCTTTATATATACATAATAAACACAGTCCACACGCATATATTATGTGAAGAAAAACTTTTATTTTGGATGCGATTAATCGTTTGACAGCACTAATATATATATATATATATATATATATATATATATACATACACACACATAAAGATAGTAAGTTAGCCAGATGAAAGCTGGTTTGCAGTGAATTGAATTGAATTGAATTGAGTTTAATTGAACTGAATTGATTCCAACTAAATTAAACCGAATAGATATAGATGACCAAAATAAATTTGTGTCTTTTTACTTTACATATCATGCTGAAATGTTGAATTCCTTTAAAATGTGGCACTACATCCAAGGCATGTTTCAGCAGTACTTATTCAATACAATACATTACATTGCTATATTATATTTCAAGTTATCCCTCTTTGATTAGTCTTGTTTCTGTGTGCTTTGCAAAGAAATCCTTGAAATAACATGCCTTAAGCCCTGTGCTGTGTAACTGATCATGGTGAATAGTTTGGCACCAGGATATGGCACAACAAAGCAAACTTGACAGAGACATTTCTGCTAGTCTTTTCCTGCTCCCTGGTTTGGCATCTCATCTCTTGCAGAGTCAACACACAAAAAGGAATACCCTTTCCTCCAGTAATGTGCTGAAAATCAAGTATTTAAAGAGAGCAAGAAAATGTTCATCTTTTATGACGGTGTGACAGTAAATGTGCAAGACTACATTCTTGACTACTGGTTCTCTACTGCTCTGTTTCTCAGAAAAACTAACAGATGATCAGAAATATTAAACGTCCATATATGTTATCTTTCGCGACTGAAATATTTTGCAGTTTTGTTGAGGGTGACAGCAAGATGATTGAGTTCAAAAATGTCATTCTAAAAAAAATCTTTGCATTTCCTGGATTTATGAAGTTGGGTGTTCACATTTGGCCATAAAATGTTGTATGTATTATGAGCGTACCTGATCTGATGTTTCGCCTGACGCGTGCAGATGAGGTCAACTCTCTTAAAAGTGCTACAGTCAATGCTATTCTTGTGAAAATACATTTTGCCAACTCAAAAAAAGGACTGAAAAAAAGATTTCACACTATAATAACGACAACTAGCTATATTAGCTTTGACACCAATGGCTGCTAACTTTCTGTTTGTTATAAACACTCCCTGTTGTGCCGTCTGCCACTTTAAATCAAGTAAATTTCGTTTAATTCTGATTGGCTGTCAGTGTTTGTCCTTGACGGTATGTTCCTATGTGATTATGTTTTATTTTAATTTTTTATATATATATATTATTTTTTAAATGTACATTTATAACACTATATACTTTGTATTATATGACTTTTGCATCAAATTACAAAATAAAAAAAGGAAGAAAACGCGTATGGCACGAGACTAGTTTATTCTGATAAGAGTGTATTTTTTCCACCATATTTTCTATCATCACTGTGCTCTCTGAGCCGAGCCTGACCAAAACAAGTTAAATATAACAAGATGGTTCTTTCATATTATAATAAACACGTAAGAAAAGACTAAAAGTCCCGGTTGCCATAGAAACATTTTGTGCGCATGAGACTGCGCGTTATTTTAATGCGAAGTGCCGACTGACTCTGGCAGGTGCGGTGTTTTCCGATCGACTCAGGTATTACACACAGTGTTAAACAGACCCCGGACCCGAAGTAATAGATTTGGACCCGACCCGGACCCTGCTAACCATTTATAATATAGACCCGAACCCGCACGGGTCCCGGGTCGGGATCGGGTCCTCTGTGAAGAGCTCTACCTCTGACTGCCCTTATCAGTCTCTCTCTATTTTTTCCTCCTTTTTTTAAGTCGTAAAACCACAAAGCTTTTCTTTTGAGCAAATGGGAATGCAGAAATTATATCTGTGGTACCAAACGATGACTTCCGCCGCTGAGAAACCCCGAAATGTGAAAAAAACGTACATTTTCATTCTAATAAGACGAATGCATGGTTTCTGTTTGCCTATACTTTCACCTACAAACGTCAGTTCCAGGAGTAGGCTACCCTACATAAGTTTAGTGAGCGGGTACAAAATTCCACTAAAAGGGCAGATTAGCAGCAACAAATGCATGTGAACAAATATCCACTGTAAGGACAGAGATATGAATTCTTAGCTCAACATCCAGTTTAAATATCATTGCACTCTGTCCCCTCCCCTTGGTCCAAATCAGTAGGTCACTGGAGATCTCATCATCTCTGTCACGTGATTACTCTTTATGTACAGTACATTCTTTATTGAGCTTGTTTTGATAGATTACTTTGCTTTAGTTTTGTTTGATTGTAGCAAAAAAAAAAATCCAACAAAACAAGCTAAACAAAAACAAAACACATAAAATAGCCACACATGTACTTGCCTGGTTTGCTGTCAGTTTTGTTTACTTTTGTTTTGTTTTTTTGCTTTATTTTTTTATTGATCTCTTTGACAAAACCTGCAATATTTATACATTTTTGTTTTTGTTTCATAGGTTTTTTTTTATTTAAACAAATCAAAAACAATCTAAAAATAAACAAATAAAAAGAAAGAAATCACTTGTTTTATTTATTTATTTATTTACTTTTTTTCATTTGTTTTTAATGAGTTTTTGTTGTAGTTGTTTTATCTCTTTGACAATAACTTCAGGATTTTCTAGTAACCTGTAGGCCACTCAGAAGGGTGCGGATCTGGTAAGCCTGGAGCAGGAGCCTGGAGCTGACGGCCATTATGAGGAAACATCTGTATGACATCAAACTGAGCTCCATCATATTAGACATAATACCCAGCTTAATAAACTCTGTTGAAATTGCAGCCTGTCACAGTGCTATATACCAATATATTCTGATGTGAAGACACGTTTGATTCCTAATGTAGTTCTCACTCATCAATCGGGGCCTCCGGGTGTATGTGATGGTGAGGGCAGTTGCACCGTCAGTGCTGGCAGCATATCACACGTTCAGGCTCATCCTAATAGAAAGCCGCAGGTAAGTTATTGCAGGTATAGAACCCTTCCTTATACCTTTCCCATATCACATATGTTCCACACTGACGTCACCAAAGTGAGGTGAGAAACTGTGAGAAGGTGTTCAACAGGAATGACCACAGTCACCTTAGGGGGAAAATTCAATGATGTTCCCTGTCAACGAGTGTAAATATGAGTGACATTCACACAAACAAACACTTTAGACTGGAGGCTGTACTATAAACAGTAACAGTTTTAAAGTATGTTGTTACTAAAGCACACAGGCCTTCAGATTTGAAAATATCTTTAACAAACTACGTCTTTAAATTATATACTCTGTATTCACAGTCTTGCACTTAAAGAGGAAATCACACAAGTCAAACAACCATCTTTGGTTAAAACAATGCTTACATTTATAAAGGTAAAAGGATGAAAGACAGCAGCTAGATGAGAATGCCTCTGGCAAATCTGCAGTGCTCTTTTCCCACTGTGTGACAAACTGACAGCATGGGTGGAGCAAAGGAATAAACGAGGGAGAGACACACTATTGATTACACAATTTGACACAAAGACCGAATTAATGTTGCATAAACAGTGAGCTACTGAAAAAATGGTTTACTTTATTATTAGATCAAATGTTTCAAGAGTTATGATTCCGTCAAAGGGACATTCACAAAAGAATATCTTCATTTTTACCGTAATGGTTTAGGAACGTGATTATCACATTTTCAAAGATTTGTTTAATTTACCCAAATGTTGATGAACCTGGTACAGCTTGTAAGGCAGGTAAATGTACTAGAAATTATTAATTGAGGTCAACTCTACACCAGTTTGTGTGTGTTTTATTGGATTGTTTAACTGTTATATAACAATAAAATATCTTAAAATATTAAATACTCGTGATGACAACACAGATTCATGTTATGTTCCCTGAGAACATGAAGAATGTATCTTATCGGAAAACCATTCATAAAGGTCAAGTGTTTGTATCTGTCACTACAGTCTGTCTTTAATGAGGAGCTGAACTGAATAGCTGTCATTACCTGGTCTCATCAAATGACAAAGTGCACTTAAAAGAGGTATAGTCATCTTTCTCTCTTTCTTGCAACATGATCCCATAGATATTATCAGAAGAGCTGAACGTCCCACAAAAAAAAAGAAGAAGAAGAAAAAAAAATTCCCATGTTAGGACAATGTGACATAAATTGTACTGCTAACATTTTAATGGCTCAACACCCCAGGTTATTTTGAAAGTACTTTCTAAGTGCAACGTCCTTGAGGTTTTCCTAGATTTCACCTCTTTTTACCTCATTCAGAGAAAACCCTCAGCCTACATATGAACTCACACAAAATAGTTAAAAATAAATAGTTTTTAAAAGAATAAATAACAATTTTAGCAGAATGTCAAAACTGTTAACATGCAATTGATCATGTTTTTAAAAAATAAAGTGATATTGTTACAGTGTAATTATACATATAAGTACTGAGTAATATTAATATTATTACGGGTTGGTTTAGGGTTACTTGCATGTGATTATACATAATTTATTGTTATTAAGTACACGCAACATGTTTAACAAAGACACCTTAAAATAAAGCATTACCAATAACTTACTATTCCATAAACATTTCAAATAATCAAAAACAAATGATTTATTCCATATACAGTATGTAAATAAATAAATAAATAAATAAGGCATCTTAAGCATTATCATACAGAGTAGATATCAAGCAGATTAGTTTGAAATTGGATTTCACAAAGAGTAATTTGTCTTTAAAACTCCTGTGAGCAAGTGGAATCGATCTATGATATAAGCCTGCAGAGGAACAAAAAAAATCCTATTTGAGAGGTTAAACCAGGTGCATTCCTCTTCAAAATGATTTCATGTTCAAAAGCTTTTTCAATCCTGTTATTAGGGCCTACTTGAATCATGATCTGGCCTGAATGTAAATAAACAATAGTTTAACTATTTGCTGCTCACCAGTGATTACAGAATTGGTTCACTAATACGTCCCAGGTTTGTAATTTACCCGACACAAGAGAATAGAGTTTCTCAGATCTCACCCTGGAGGTAAGAGCAGTGCATTCGACCTCCAGGGTAAACCTTGAGAAACCCTGGAATAGAATATACGTTTGTTGTGCTCCAAATACTATAAAAATGTTTTGTTTGTTTTTTCAGAATGACATTAGTTTCCTAGAAGTAGCAAAAGGGGGCGACAGCAGCACAGCAAACCGCGTGAAAACCACCACAGCGTCGTCCGCGTATTAAGTCACTGTCAGCAATTCGCACTGTTGCTTCAGATTAGTTATGATAACGTTTTGTCGTGCAGCTTTGTCGTCCTCGACTTAAGTGTGATTTAGGCGTTGGGACTCGAAACGCTTTACGTTAAATGATGGATGAATCGGACACCAGCGCTATTCTTGCGGAGGATCTGGAGTCGAGTGACTCCAGCAAAGTCTGTTGTTGTTTTAAGGCGCCACTAAACAAACGTCCGCCGCCGTGTTCGTGTCCGTTTTCCGTGACCGTGGAGCCCGTTATGTTCCTGTCCACGTTCTCCTTAGTTCTCCAGATGCCTCTGTACACGCAGTATTTGTGGGATCGTATCAGTGAAGATGTGGGTTATAATGGAACAAAGGGAGGAGGATGTAATGCATCTACAGTGCACGATCCTCTGCAGAAGGTAACATATACTATTTTGACACTGGGTTCAGAAATCAGGTCTGTTTTTTTTGTTCAGAAATCAGTACGATTGTTATGCAGTTTTTCCAGCGAGTCAATCAAATCAGTTCGATTCCTGAACGAGTGACACTTCTGAGCAGATTCTTTATAGTGAATCGAAAACATAAGCCCACATAGTGTAGTCCGATTCCCAAAAAATGACTGTTATGAGCCGCTTTTTCTTCAGTCAGTTAAAATTATAGCGCTACCAGTGTTGTTCGATTCCCAATCGAGTGGCTTTTATGAGACGTTCAGTTCAATGAATCAAAAATACCAGTGTAGTTCGATTCTCGAACGAATGACTCTCGTGAGTCGGTTCTTTGGTGAATCAAAATAAAGTAAAAGCACATAGCTCACTACATTTGTGTGGTCCGATTTACAAAATATTTTTTAATCACAAAGCTGGACTATTATATACCTAATCAAATTCATACTGCTTGACCAGTGTAGCTTGATTCTTGAACGAATGCTACTTTTTTTTTTTTTTTAGTAGATGCAGTGCTACAGGCTTTTTTGTGAGAGTTTTTTATTCAGTAAATCAAAAATATACAAAGCGAACTGTCTAGTACATTCCTAAAATGCCCCTATTATGGGTTATGAAAGATACATATTTTGGTTTTGGGACTCCCAAACAACAGGTTGACATGCATGCAAGTTCAAAAAACAATGTTTAAGGGTTAAGGGTTGACTATTTCTTTTGAGAGACAACAACTTTATACACGGTGCACTTTCACATGTAAAACTTTTGCAGGATGTTTTCATTCAATTAGAGCTGTGTTACACACTGCATGAAACTTTTAAAATCCATAATAAGGGCACTTTAAACAAATATTCCACTTACGAGTCTGATCTTTTTAGTGAATCAGAAATGGACCAGTTTACCCCAAATCAAAAACATTTTGCACCCCCAGTGAAGACTGATTCTATGATACATGAACCAATTAATTTTCCTAGTGAATTTTAAAAGATTTTCACTCACTCTCACAAAAGGAGGCTGTTGTGTCTCAAGTAGTTTCCAAAAAGTGAACTCTAACCACTTAAGTGACATAAAACATGGTTTTATATGTCATTTGTTTCCTTCATCTAGGAAGTGGAGACCCTGACTGCACACTGGAACCTGTACATCAATTTGGGTGGATTTGCAGTTGGGCTGATCATGGTGACCCTGCTGGGCTCATGGAGCGACCGTGCAGGTCGGCGTCTTGTTCTGATCATCCCTTCCCTTGGCCTGGCTGTTCAGGCGACCGTGTATTTGATTGTAATGTACCTGAAGCTGCCTGTGTTCTGGTTCCTCATTGGGAGAATCTGCAGTGGCCTGTCTGGGGACTTCAATGCTATTTTGGCTGGTTGCTTTGCCTATGTGGCTGACACGAGTGCCAGGGGGTCTCGTACCTTCCGTGTAGCAATACTAGAGGCTTGTCTGGGATTGGCTGGCATGTTTGCGAGCATCATCGGAGGACAGTGGCGAAGGGCACAAGGGTATTGTCAACTTACGTAACATAAAATGTAATATTTCTTAGAATAAATATGGGGAAAAGAAAACAATGTTGTGTTTCCTTTTTAGGTATATCAACCCATTCTGGCTGGTATTGGCCACAAATCTTGCAGCGGCCCTTTACGCATACCTTTTTGTGCCTGAAACGGTCACCCCTGACCCCGAGGCAAAGTTCCTCTCCACCAGGCACCATCGAGCTGTCTACAGCCTTTATGCATCTGATGCACCACAGGGGCGCAGAACCAAACTTTGGTTGTACACTCTCTGTTTTTTTCTGGTGGTGTCTGTACATTTGGGCTGCAGTGACCTCTATGTGCTGTATGAGTTGAGCGCTCCGCTCTGCTGGGGTCCAGAGCTGATCGGTTATGGCTCTGCAGCTAAGCATCTGGCCTACCTCACTAGCCTGACGGGGCTGAGGGTCATGCAGTGCTGTCTGGAGGACTCCTGGGTGGCTTTGGTGGGCCTGACCTCTAACATAGTTGGCTTGATTGTGTTTTCGCTCGCTAACACTACAGCTCTAATGTTTACAGGTAAGATCTCCTATACACACACACACACACACACACATATATATAAAGTTTAAAAGTTTGAGCTCGGTAAGTTGTTTTTGCTTTAGAAAGAGGAAGTCTCTTATGCTCACCAAGGCTTCATTTAATTAATAAAAAATACAGTAAAGAGTAATATTGAAAAATAAAATACTGTTTTGGATTTTAATGCAGCTTTCAAAGTAATTTATTCCTGTGCTGACAAAGCTGAATTTTTAGCAGCCGTTCATCTGACACTGAAGAGTCCAGTCACATGATCCTTCAGACATTTTAATATGCTGGTTAGGTGCTTAAGAAACATTCCCTTTTATCATTGAAGAATCAGTTGTGTTGCTGGATATTTTTGTAAAAAACATGATACATTTTTGATAAATATAAAGTTCAACAGAACATTGTTTATTTAAAATAGATTATTTTTGCAACAATATAAAAGTATTTATCGTCGCTTTTGTTTATTTCATGCATCTTTAATGAATATAAGGTATTCATAAAATACTGACATATGGTTGTAAGTATATATTATATTTTATGTTAAATATATGTATACAATTTTATATTATGAACGTACATGTTTTTACAAATAAATATTTATTTACTTATTATGCTAGTAATACTAAGTATACTTATTGTACTAATTTTAAAATTGATTATTTACTGGTTAACACAATTTTAATTAATTACACATATTTTATTAAGTTGGACATCTGTGTAATGTAGGTTATGTACCACAATCTGAAAACAGTGTTCATTTAAATCGTGCATTTATCTGACTTTTTTACAGAGTGTGACTTAAGATATTAGGTTAATGTTCTACTATTTAGATACTGTTTAGGCCTACATTACAGGATAAAGTTCAAGATGCCATTTTAAGACATTTTGAAATACAAGCCGTGCTGATGCAACGTAGCACTGTCCTCCAGTGGCTGCAGTAGGTAACTGTGAGTAAAGGAAATGAACTTGCAGAAATGACTGAAACTGCTTATCTATCTGTCTTCATCAGGATATGGGCTGTGCTTCCTTTTTATGGCTTCTACCCCAGTCCTGAGATCGAAACTGTCCAAGCTGGTGGACCCCTCAGAACAAGGTGAACAAGAACAGCCTTGCGTCACAAAGAACAATGTTGACATGGAACATTTATCTATTTATTTTTTCTTTTACTTCATCCTAGGTGCTCTGTTTGCTTCAGTGGCATGTGTGGAAGGTCTGTGCTCACTAGTATCTAGTGGGGTCTTTAACTCTCTGTACCCTGCCACCCTACACTTCATGAAAGGATTCCCCTTTATTTTTGGAGCCGTCATTCTCTTTATATCAGCGGGCATTATCGGGTAACCCCTAATTTTTTCTTAGTTTAAGTTATTTCAAGATAATTGGGCCGTTTTTTGGTGAAAGGTGACCCAATTTTTTTAAAGATTCACCCTGAATTAGCGATATCGAAATTATTTCTATTAAGCTTATATAAGATTTAGATGTAAACATAATAAATTATTCATGTCAGGACTGTATATTAATCTAAATTTATACTTTGATGTGTACAGGGGCTTGGGTTGCCAGGAGAAAAAAGAGAGCAGAGAAAACACAGAAGGCTCTGGGATATCCTGACATTGACTCTGTGAGAGTTAAGCTAGATCCAAAATATTCTAAATTTGACAGCTAATAGAGCGCACAACAGGGACGCGTGCAATACGAATATTAGTCCGTGTTTTGTTGTGTTTTTGAAAAAAATTATTTTATTGAGTAATGGCACCTTTGCCATTACATAGATTACATTAAAAAAAAAAAACATTAAATAGAAAATGCTTATTTTGTAATACTATTTTACAATACATATTAATGTTTTACTGTATGTTTGATCAAATTAATGCCGTCTTGGTCATCATAAGAGACTGCAATTTGTGAACCTCATCCCGTTCCACCATAAGTAGTGTTGGGAATCAGCTATTTACAGTGAAAATAAGCAACTGGTATATAGATTTACCCAAAAAGTGTTAACACTGTGACTCTTTGGTGCTATCCAAAAATTGTTTCGGCATCCTGAACAACCACACACAGCAATATTAGCTCGGCCAATGGCGAGTGTGGGTTTTCTAGTTTTCTAATTCAGTTTGATGAAAATTAAACATGTATAACTACTGTGTGTATTACTCTTTGAATAACAATCACAGCTTTAACCCACACAGGTACAATCACAGTAAAGTCCTCCTTTTGTTAACAAGCTTCCCCATGTCAATTGTGTTCTAGATATGTCAAATCTGTGAAGCAGGTGAGAATTATGTGGATGTGAGATTATAGCTGTGTGGTTTGGCAGTGTGCTTACAGGAAGTGAAAATGACATCTTTGTGTTTTGTGTATGTCTGAATTTGTCAGAGCAGTTATCTCAGCTCTTTTGTACAAGAATATATGCATACACTGCAGCAATTTTTGTGAAACAAAAATGTGGACTAGCAGAATAAGCACTGTTTTTTTCCAAAACAAGCTTTATTGCTGTTTATTTCTGAGAAAAGAACATTATTTCATTGTACAGCTTTTACACACTATTACACCTGAAAGACTCAGATAAACATCATAAGGCAACAACAGGGAGCTCATTAGCAGGATAAAGCTTGAGGTGTTCGTAAATGTTCATCAGCATTTTCCTTGACCGGATGCATTTTTCACAGTGACTGAAAATGTATGATTGATTCAAAATTGCAGCATACTGTAATATTCTTGCAAATCCTAAGAAAGCCTCTACGCAGTCCTGAAACTGTCATGTTAGGGTTTGTTTTTAATACTGCATGAAGTGAATAATAACCATAATGATTAATCTTGAGCTTTATGAACTGTTGTGATAAATTCTTAAGAGGTGATAAATTAGTTATTTGCCTTTTGAACGATGCACGCTGCATTATATCAGAAAAAACTGCACAAATTGTCAAAAACAAAGGATTGACTATTTTTGGACGAACTGAACTAGGGGGAACTATTTTTGAAAAACTTAAGAAATCGAATTCAGAAAATATAAAAACTGATGTTTAACATTTCATAAGGCTTTCTTTCAAAATTCCAACTGAGAATGCTATAATTCAAGATTATCTAGTACTTTCTGACTATGGATTGACTATGCTTAGATCTATGCTGATATCATAAATACGAATGATAATGCAGAAATTGATTTAACTTCCTGAGTTATAGAAATGTCCCACACAGTTCTCGGGGCACAGTCAGTACATAGCAAGTTTAATTATTAATTCATTATTAAGGAATATTCAATGTTAGAGCCACAAATAGGCACAATGCTGTAAATAGCTCAGAATTATCCTTAAGGTGCGTCACATTTACTTTAGCGAATTTACTATAGCAGGAATCCATGTGACCGTGAAATTCATGAGGGTGAAGGATTTTACCAATGGCTTCAAGTTCACCACACTGACCAACAGAAAGCTACTTGATCTGAAAGTGACTTCTATGTTAGTGATGCTTCATATATTGCTACTTAATTGACAAGATGAACTTTTTTCCCCTGTAAAATGTTGGCAAAATGTTGTGACTGCACCTTATGTTCCACTGCATCTTTGGGTAGGTTACACTTACATATCTATCTATACCAGCTACATGCATTCAACCAAAGGAAACACTAGCCTCCGAGGAGTAAGCAGGTGTGTTCTGGTTATGGGGCAGCCATTTGGAAACACCTATTTATTAGGCATAATAGAGGGCTTTTTATTGGTCAAATGTATGTTTTATTTCTTTTGTGGGTCTTTTTTGTCTGTTTTCGCTCCGTCTGGTTGGTCTTGGCTTGGGCATCCCTTGAGGAAGCGCAAAATCTTTTCAATAGTGGCTTCTTGATACTCATGGGACCACCTGTGACATTGAGAGAAGAGATTTACGTTAATCCTTTCTACAATTAGATTTAATTATTTTAGATTCATGCAAAAGCTCTTAATGATTTTAACAACTACAAGTTACTGAGCAGGCATAACTAGAGGAAAGCATATTGTGTATCACAGAATGACTGCACCAACATGTTTAGTCAGTCAGAGTGTTGACTTACTTAATGCCATTAAATTTGAGAATGCTGCTCATGTCTTCTGGCAGAGAGGCCGGATCAGGCCACACAAAGTTCTCGGTGACGGGAACAATGTTCTTCTTCCCATTCAGGGCAGTAACAATCTCCTGTGGATAACATAAATCAAAATGTTTAACCTCACACGGTGCTGGCAGAAGGACAGATTTAAGGATTGTCAAATAAAGATTCTTTAATTGGGATAATGACTGAAGCTTTCAGGGGTGTATTTTCAGTCCAAATGAGTAAATATGGCTTTATTTTAGTACTGGGCAACAATTAATTGAGATTAATCGCATCCAAAATAAATGTTTTTGTTTATAAAAACATACATATATTTAGAAAAGATTTACATATATGTATTTATATCCATATCATTTATATTATATAAAAATATATTTAATTTATATAATCAAGCGCTGTCAAACGATTAATCACATCCAAAATAAAGGTTTTGGTTTACATGATATATCTATGTTTTGTGTATATTTATTATTCATGTATAAATACACAAATACAGAAAATAATTGTAAAATATTTAATGTTTATATTTAGAGCCTATAGTCTTATATTTTATGCCGAAATATATTTAACATAAAGACATTTTTCATAAATACATGCATGTATTTATTTATTTATGTATACATAAGAAATACACACAGTATCCACACATATATTATGTAATGGGATAAATCACAAATAACTGTATGACAGCACTAAAATAAACATATTTTCCTTACATGCATGTGTGTATTTATACATACCTAATATATACAGTGGTACACATACATTATGTACACAAAACATTTTGCCCAGCACTACTTTATTTATAGAAGTACAGTTTGATCAAAGGATGATTTCTGCCTCTAACCTTATGAACCCAGTCTTTCATAGCCACATCACCCATGCATTTGTCCAGCGCGTTGGCTGACAGCACCAAAATGAAGTTGCGTGCTCGCTGTACACTTGTGATCAACTTCTCCTCAAACCTGCCAGCTTCCAGTTTCTCCACATCGATGAAGACGCTGAAACCACGCAACTGTAGATGCACCTTCAGCAGGCTGCAGAGAAAGAGAAGAACAGGAGACGTAGGGTTTATTATTAAAATTCTATACTACTTTGTGTAAATAAATGAAAAATAAAACACAAAAAACAATGGATTTTAAATAATTTTACAAGAGAATTCAGAAATCAATAAATCATTGAAAAAGAGAAAAACCATTTTTCACACAACACAAGTCAACAAGTATATTCTATTTGAGGATATTAAAGATCGCACTGAACAGCGCTATTAAAATTAATAAGCAATTGTAAATATTAAGTTATATGATGGCAGATGTAATCTTAATGTAAAAACTGAAAATAGGATAAATGTGCATATGCACAAATAAATATGTAATTATCAATATATACAGATATATTTTGCATCTATTAACTATCATTTAAATAGAATCTGGGTAACTAAATAAAACTCATTTGTGAGCTGACCTGGCAAGCTGTGAACCTGTAGTACGACGGTAGCTGATGAACACGTCAGGGCCTACGGGTTGGGAATCGGTTAAGCAGGGTTTAGCAGGGCGGCGGGCAGAAGAAAGGATCTTGGCACGATGGATTCCATTCTCTACATGGCAGTCAGACTGCAATTGGTGGTCTGTAATGTGGGCAATATTGTTCCGATCAACTCCTGACTGAACCAAGCTGTAGGTGTACTGACGGAATCGTGGGTCAATTTCAACCAGCCAGTCTGCCAGGTTATTGGGGTCACATGTGGAGTAGTTCGCATAAGTTTTCAGTACACGCAGATCTCGAAGAAACCTGTACAGAAATAATCAGAGAACTGCTATAGCACAAATGCTTTTATTTTGCTTATTTATTTATATTTACATATATTTACATTTGTACTTATGTATTTGAATTTTTTAAAAATATAACAGGCTTTCCAGGTTTTAAATCTGGTTTTCCAATGTGATTTCAGACATTTGGATCCCACTGCAGAGCTGAAAGTAAGATTGAATACATACATTTCTGTAAGAGTTCTGTAATATTTAGATTTGAATAATAACATAGCACTAGCCTCTTGCGAGTGAGCCCTGAAGTCATGCCCAGATCCTGGATCAGATCCTGTTCTGTGATATTGAGCAGTAGATCTCCATCCACCTGCAGTTCCTGAGAGTTACGGTACAGAAAACTCTGATCAAAACTGCAGCAAACATCTTCAAGATATCATCATATCCTCCACCTTTATCTAAGGTCAGCTAAACAGGAAATGGGAGCTGTGTACAAACCTGAAACCGTTCACTAAATGCACTGAAGCCAATCTGCTGCAGCCAGGTCTGCACCTCTCCGCTCTTCCAGTTGGGTACAGATGAAAGGATACGCCTCGGGACATCCTCGCTCATCATTGTTAGGGCCCGCTTAGCCAGAGTGCATACGGTGGCATTACTGGAGTACATGACGATCCTCTTTAGACTCTGAACAGCTCCAATCTCCTGAAATATCTGAATAGAAAGATCCAGGAAATAATTAACAATTTAATGTACGAATATTTTATATATTACATCATACCTGCATCATACCGACTGAATTAATATATATATATTATTTTGTATTGTTAATTTCAAAAATAATACCCGTTTTGCTTCAGCACACTTTGATGTGCATTTCATACTATTTTTGCTTTTGATAACCATTTGTGAAGATGTCTTATATCATTCCATAATTACAAACCAGAAAAAAAATCAGAAAGAAAGAAAAAATGTCACAAATACATGATTTCTATCTTCATCTGAGCCAGGTTGCAACTAGTTCATCAATTCTCAGTTGATTTTCACATTTATAAATGATTCTGAAGACATTATTTAATGCATAATCCACTACTTTGCAGATTGTAAGCTAAATTATCAATTTTGAATACTCATTTCTACTCATGATATTTGCCTTATTATATTGATGAATATAGTAAATATATATATATATATAAAGTTCTTTGATATTTTTATTGATATTTTTGGTAACTTGATCGAATTCAGCAAAACTTTTTAAGCAATATTTATGCTTCTGTCTTTGAATAAAATATTTGTAATTTATTAAATACATTTTCATATAATTTAATTTATATAACATATTATATAAATATGTTTAATATGATTTTATGTATAATTTATACATTATGTCTTGGTTATTTAAATCTGCAATTAATAAACAAAAATGACAAAAAGTATATATACAGTGCCCTCCACTAATATTGGCACCCTTGGTAAATCTGAACAAAGGTGGCTGTGAAAACAAATCTGCCTTGTTTATCCTTTTGTTCTTTCATTTAAAAAAATCACAAAATTCTAACTTATCATTGAAGTAAAACAATTGAAAATAGGGAGAAAAACTCATGATGAAATAAATGTTTTTCTTCAATACATGTTGGCCACAATTATTGGCACCCAATTATTGCTATGTCCTTTTCCCAAGATAACAGCTCTGAGTTTTCT
>JAUMHE010000067.1:11672639-11692732 GCA_032359235.1 Enteromius mattozi
ATATATAAATAAATAAATAAATAAATGGGTTGTGTGTGTACCCAGATAAATATGTAATTCATAGTTCACTACACATACACACACAGAAATTAATTAAATTAATAAAATGTGTGTGTGTGTGAGAAAATGGTAGAGATTTTGAATTTAATAAAACATTATATAGCCTATGTAATCTAAAATTATATAATAGTAGAATTAAAGTATTTTATATAATAATGTTTAGTTCTGAGATGTTAAACACTGAAATGCATTTTAATAACCTTATAGGCCTATTTGTATAAAATTCAGTATATTACAAAATATTTCACAGTTTCAAAGAACGAGTCACTTCAGCAGTTTAGACATGAATATCAAATGATCTAATCGCTCATGTGGTATATAGTAAAATACTAATACAGATAGAGGAAGTCACTTTTTCTCAGAAAAGAAGGATTTGGAGGTTGTCTGTCCTATCAGGCGCTGATCCTATCTTGGGAGCCTCTTTCATGCAGGACATTCTGACTATCAGTTTCTGTGTTTATGCTGTAGTGTCATCTCACAGTGAAGCAATCTCTGGCTTTGAGCCAGCAGCAGTCACTGTTGAATTCCAGGCTAGAAAGAGAGTGAGAGTGAGAGAGATAATGAAACTGGCGTCTGTCATCAGGCCATTCCACCCTGCTACATTTCTTCCTGTCTCTGTCATCTGCGACCGTCCTCCAAAAGCCAACAACAACTTCAAGAACAAGCACTCAAGATAAAAACCTCACTGTATCAGTTTTGGGTTTCTGAGGCCTTTCGCCCTTTTAAGTGTCGTGATACACTACGTGTGTCGTTTGCCAAGCATCATTTCACATTCAAATAAACGCACCTTGTGGTCAGTGATACTTTCAGATGTGATCGAATTTCGTCACTTCGTCACACTTCGGCTCTCATCGAAGGCAAATAACTGCAGAAGTCTGATGAATGGCTGACAGTAGATTTATGGTATTCGGTGCAGTTTCGCTCGAGATTCCTCTGCTAAACAGCTGCACCGCTCACAGGAAGCTCCAGTTCTCAGGCAGAGGAAATGAAGTTTACATAATGACATGCTACTCGGAACGACTGAGGAGATGCGAGATACCCTGTCCTGAGATATTAGGGAAGGCCGTGGCTATATATTTATATGCGATTGGGTGGGAGACGCTGTTAGAATGATATATTGTGGGCGGTCCAGTAAGCAGTTTATGCTTCTCCTGACTCATGCTCTTCAAATGCCCTCTGGATATGAATGCCTTGCATTGTCCGGGCAGGCTGGAATGAAGGATAACTGGTCATTTTATATCTTCTCCAAGTTAAAAAGTCTGTGTGAGTGCATTTGTAAATTCAGCATGTGAAGGGGGTGCAAATCTTCACCTGTTTTGGCAGAGCCAGTCACACCCGTCTGTTAACTTTCCCCCTCAAGTTTGACAGCCACCAGCTGACTTTCCAAACCAACACAGCCCCTTTAATATCAGGACAGCCATAGACTCTGCAGACCGGCGTGAATTACAATGCCACCCATGGAATTTCTCACCATCTGTGTGGCGGTAATTAAAGGAGCATTGTAAGACAACTTTTAACGATGAATATAGCTTAATTAGTGAATGATGCGAGGTGTTGCTCAGCAAATCTCAAGCTGGGGTCTTTGTACAGCGTTTGAGTATGTTTTAAGTACTTACAAGTGCCAGTTTCATGAGCAATCGCAGTCATGCAAAATGGGGGCAAAAAAAGTTGCTTTGCTTTTGGAGAAGTGCTAAAAATGTTTTTCCCAGACCATCTGCAGGAGATCTTTTTACACTTCTCTTCAAAAAAAACAAGATTTCCCATACTACTTCTCACACATGTGGATGTGTCATTTGTTTTTGATTAATATTGTACTTTTTAAATTATTATTATTTTATTTTTTTTAAACTAAGTAGACTATAAATTTTTTGTCTTCTTTTATTTTTTTTTTTTAAGTGTATTAAAGATTTTTACTACAGTATCACTTCCTCAACATCACACATTATGTTTGTATTGTTTGACAGCTCGGGGCATGGAAATGTTAAAATAACTACTAATTTAGCTCTTACACCTTTTATTTATTTATATATATATATATATAATATGATGTTTATAAACAAATTTTGGGAGGAGCACGCCTGCCCACTCATCGCTATTATCTAATCTCCCAATTATATCATTTCCCTATCAGATCGTACGCCACTCCCTATGAATAGCAAAAATTCCTTCTCTCAGAATCTCGATCTTAGTATCCCTCCCCCTCCCCAGCTCCTCTTTTCAGTTCCCTATCCAGGGGGAGCACTCAGGATTAGGACTAGGCCGTCAGTCTCCATCCTCCCCAAGCCAGTTAGGGTTGTTAACCCTAGGGCTCGGCAGCCCTCCTAACCCTGAGCCTTCTCCACAGACAGCACGCCAAACTCGCTTTTGCTAATATTGAATTACCAGCAAGTTCGAACTCATGAAATATATAATATATATATATATAAGTTATTTTACACTAGTCATTTGAAGTGTCAAAATCTTTCATCAGAGTTGTCCTAAAACCTAAAACAAAAATGCGTTCTTTTCTTCATGTGTGTATATATTGTGTATTTAGGCTACATAATAAATATACACACTACACACATATTATGTGAACAAAAAGCATTTGTGGTGCAATTAATCGTTTGACAGCACTCGTTAAATTTTTACACAATAAATATCAAATGTAACAAACTAATTATCTCAGTTTACATTATTATTCACAATATTAATATAATATTTTGTATGTCCTTAATAATCAAAAAAGATGTATTATTATGAATATAATATATAATATAGATATAAAAAGATTGAAAGTCTCAGGCATGGGTAAAAGTGGCAGAAATAAAAATGCAATGCAGTAAATAGTTCTTATGACTATTTTAATGTATTTCTAATATAGCAAAGCAATAAAGTTGACTTTTTTAGAGTTTTATTTTATCTGTTGGTGCAGTAATAGTGACCATACTTCAGGAAACACCTTTATGCATTCATTGTTGTTTTTTAATGTAGCTGTGCCTCTCCACAAGTCTGGGTTTCCACCCCTTGTTCTTTCCTGAGGAAAGAAGAGAGAGGTAACAAGTGAGCCAGATGACTCAGTCAGGATGGAAACAGTTGGTAACCTCAAAAGCTTAAAATCATAAGCAAGCAGACAAGATGTGCTTTTTCTTCTCCACTGTTCTCCACTCTTCCCGGTGAGAAGGGGTGGAGCACATGACTATGCTCTGGATATCTAGGAATGTGCCCTTTATCCACTGCCTTCCTTAATTATGAAAAAATGCACAATACATTCTTCTCCATTTCATCATCCTTTGGTTATATCTGGTTTTGGTAACTGGGCATAATCGCTGACTTGTCCTTTGGAGATGAAATACTGGAGTGTTTTTTGCACACTCAAAAATCAATCTTTGTAATCGAAGCTCTGGTCCCAATTTGTCTGTTTCCGAAGACTGCTATGTCTTCTTGCAATGTGAGAAGTGCTGACGAAGGCAGCTTGACTCGGCAGATCTCCCTGACACAGCTCTGCTCACAAGAGCCGAGCGAATCAGAAGGATGTTAGAAGGTCATGCGAAAGGCAATTATTGTTCACAATGAACAAACTGCTCCTCCTTTGATCTTTCTTTTTCAAAGGAGGTTCGAGAGAAATGGAAAGTGAATGATTTGCCCACGGTCATGTCTAGAGCTTTTTCAGTTTGCAGAGCAGGATTTGGAAAAAGTGAGCACATGGTAAAGGCGCGTAGCTTGCCTTATAGACTTGCATTGGTGGGGAAGGAGACCAGGACCAGGGGTGGGAAAGAAAGAACAGGAAAGCAGATCTATAAAGAACAACAATGCCATAATAGAACCGGTTTCTGGATAAAGTACCATAGGGAGGGGTCTTGGGGGGGATAAGGGTCTGCTTTCTGATTATGGCGTATTTTATTGTTGTAAATGAATGGTAAGATTTGTTTGTATTAGCTTTTGGCGGCTCTTAGTGTTTTACGTCTAGGTGATTTACAGATAATATGCACAAAGATCCTCAGACAACTCTAGCCTTGTATGACCTTGTTATCCAATTAAATTAATTTAAATATTTTATTGTACATGCTTATTTTCCATATTTTTATTTTTAGAAGTAGATGACCTTTGCAGTCAACTAATGCTTACTTAAATGGATAGTTAACCCAAGAAAATGTATTTCTGCCATTAACTACTCACCCTCATGTTGTTTTAAACCTGTAAGACCTTTGTTTATCTTCAGAACACAAATGACCACAAACAAGGCCCAGAAAGGTAGTAAAGACATGTTAAAATGGTCTATGTGACATCAATGGTTCAACCGTAATTTTATGAAGCTGCGCAAAGAAAACAAAAATAATGACTTTATTCAACAAAAATTAATTTTCTGTGTCAGTTTTCAACGCATGTTCATGAAAGTGCTATGATGCATAACATTGCGGTTGAACCACTGATGTCACATGGACTATTTTAACAATGTCCCAACTACATTTCTAGGCCTTGAATTTCAGTTGCATCTTAATTTGTCTTACTGCTTTCGAATGAAATGAGGGTAATTACTAACAGAATTTTCATTTTTGGGTGAACTATCCCTTTAAAGTTCATTTTTAAAAACATTAATAATTTAATAACACTGTTAAATGTAATCTTGTACATATATCAAAATAATTATATACATTTTTCAAGCTGTGTAGTATAATCTGAATTTCAAAATAATTGAGTTAGCTATAAAAACAGTACTGTTTTGTCATTTGTCTGTGGCAGCATGAAGACGCTTATCTCCTCAAAAAGTAAATATTTAAGCTGTCTCTATTATACAAGTGTTGCAAAATCTGTATTATACAAGTGTCTTGGAGTAAGTACAGTAGCTCCAGTGGAAATGATCTGTTAAAGGGCAGGACATATTATGCTTGAGCTGGCCAGCAAATGATGTCATGGTCTGTCTAGCCAGCGTCTTTAGTTTTGATTATGACTCCACCACCAATTATTAACTGTCAGTTCTTTGTGACTGCAGTAGAATATGTACACAAATGAACAGAGACAAACAAGGACATGCGATTAAGAAAAGTGTGTAGTATGTTGACTACACACTTTTCTAATTTGATTTTTAAATCTGATCTGTGGGGCTGTCTGCATTACTATTTGCTTAAATCAAATATTTACACTACTGTTCAAAAGATTGGGGTTAATAAGGTTTTTGAAGGAAGTCTCTTGTTCACCAAGGATGCATTTATTCAATCAAATTCAATACAGTGAAAACTATTAATTACAAATAATATTTTTTTCAAGATGTTATTATATTATAAAATCTTTACTGTCACTTTTGATCAATTGAATGCATCCTTACTGAATAAAAGCATTAATTTCTTAAAAAAAAAAAAAAAAAAAATGACCTCAAACTTAAATGGTAGTGTGTGTTCACTATAACCTATACAAATAGTAACTATATAAATATAACCATATCTAAAGAAAATGATAGAAATATAATGAAATCAAATAAGCAACCTAGTTTCATCCTAAATGACAAAAACACTTGAATTTTGGCACGCAATACATTGCATTTAAATGTGGTTTGTGTCTGATTTGTGAAAACCAGGTTCCACGTGGTTGCACGAAACCAGATTTGAGCTGGATATGCAAAACCGGCCTAGTAGGGAACGAGACAGAAACGCACGTCCATGTTAGACTTTCAGAGATGGTGCAGCTCTGTTGGCATGCTGACGCATTGGGAATGAAGTCACTTCCTGGCACTACGCTCCCGCTCGCTTATGTTTTTCTTTCGACTTGTTTTTTCCCACCGTTAGCCTCCCTCGCTCTCGTTTCTGTTGTAGATGGTGTACATAAACTTAATTAAAGTGCTTGCTCAGGTGTGCTGTATCTGTCTCTCTCTGTCTCTGCCTCCAGGGGAAGGCCTCTGCTGTGTCAATAGCAAAACAACAGCCATAGCAGCTGGTGCATTCACACAATGTGACTGTGTGTGTTTCGATGCATAATCACGCATTTGTTCATCTGAGTGTGTTTGTGTGTGTGTGAGTGAGTGGGTGTAAGTGCGCTTTTCTGTTTCAAGCTCGGAAGCGTCACCCATAGTCGTCTTTGATCAGGATTAGACGTTAAATGACAAGTGACCTGCTAGAACTTCAGTACATTTGTGTGTCCTACTAGTTAAAGAGCATCTCTGGACGAAGATCGACAGCTTAAGTTGTTTCAACACCATGGATTTGTCAAACATTGGGAATCTAATGCGGAAAACGCAGGCCTCCATTGTGGAGAAGAGTTATATCTTTAAAAATACAGATCTGGTTGTAGATGTGAGTATGACTGTGTTTCTGCTGTACCAGCACACCTAAGTTTGGGTGGAGTTTGCACTAATGGAGATGCAAGATGTGGTTTAAGTGTGAAAATTGTTGGTTTGCAGTGTACAGTGTGTTTGTATAAGTGATATAATCAAGCTAATGATGTAAAACAGAATTGTGCCTTTAATACTGTGGTGGTGCCATAAAGCAATGATGGGATCAGAATGTAATACTGTGGTATTTGAATATAATACATAATGATTATCGTATCATTATACAACAGTGTCTATACAGCAGGGCTGCACTATAATGACAAAAATCATAATTGTTGATTATTCCCTTGAAATTGTGATTATCAATTACGAGCATCACACTTTACATTGAATGATGTTTATACCATTGCTTGAAGCAAACGCATGCCATATTTTTAGATGAAAATAAGCTAAAAACAACTTATCGCTTTTCTATAGTATTAAACCTCAAATGTGAACTATGCATCGGATTGGTTTCTTTACATCAAAAATTAAAAATATAGAATTATAATGCTAAACTAAAATTAAAACAGTGCAAAAACCCTTAAGATAACATGTAGAAAGAAAAAACACATCTTGGATTTTGAATGATTAATGCTGCTTAATGCTGCTTTGAACAATTATGTAATTGTGGCATCCATAATTGTACTGGCGATTAGAAATTTGATTAATTGTGCAGCCCTATTATACAGTACTTTTAGGAGTACTTTGCATCTATTGTGACTTGTGCTATATTAAAATTAAAGCACCAAAAACTAAAATTAATTGATTTAAGTGCAATAAGGTCATATTAAATTATTTGAATTATTAAAAATAAAGGGAGGGAGGGAGATTCAAAAGTTCTGGTTTATGGTTGAGCAAGAACTTAGTGTTATTTTGTCTATTAATATTGGCTGTGGTCCACATATGATGACTTGACCCTAGACAAACATAAAAAGATGCTTTGCAAGTTTCTAACATTTTGTGCAAGAAAATGTATTCTTTTGAACTGGTTAAGTGATAAAGCCCCTTCTAGGGCACTATGGCACAGAGTTATACTGGAATATGTATCATTAGATTTCTTAACCTGTGCTGTTTATAGCAAAGATGCCATATTTCATAGAAGGTGGGATCCATTTTTGATATATATGGGTTTAGATGTGTCTTCTATTCTTATTAGAGGGTTTGTTTAATGAGCTTTATAAAATTTGTGTGGCATATTGAACTACAAATATGTAAAGCATATTGTTTATATGTCATTCTTCATTTCATTTCTGTCTCAAACTGATTAAGTTGGGTTGGTGAGTCATTATATTGTATTATTTTTATTTTTATTCTCTTTCCTCTTTTTTTTTGATTGGTTTGAAATTGTTTTTAATGTTTAAAAAGTTAATAAATACATTTAAAAAAAATAAGTAAAGGTAGCAATGAAGCACATTAGCATGTAAAGTAAAATATGTAAAATTAACCAGTCCAATATCAATTAATAATGATAAAAAATAAAAAAAACTTATTTAAAATAAAAGCTGGGCTTCAAATGAGCTAAACACATAGTGTTATGAAATGGGAGGGGTCATGAAGGAGTGGTTGAGTTTGTTCAAGGCTCTCCAGAGGGCCTTGACATACTGTGTGTGTTGCAGTGTTTATATATCACCTCGCGCTGCGCTGCTCTGCGTCTGGAGGGTGTAAGTGTGATTCTGTATCTCACTTCTGCTCTTTCTCTGTCAGGCTGTGGGCAGTGACGGAATCCGGGTCATGATGGAGAGCGCCCTGACAGCCAGGGACCGGGTGGGCGTGCAGGACTTTGTCCTGCTGGAGAACCACACCAGCGAGGTGGCGTTCATCGAGAACCTCCGCAAACGCTTCAAGGAGCACCTAATTTATGTAAGAGCTGTACTACCGGTACTATTCATTCTTAAAGCTCAAAGCCCAGAGTATCTGATCTCTGTGTGTCTGTTTTTTTTCTCCCACAGACGTACATTGGCTCAGTGCTGGTGTCCATGAACCCCTATAAAGACCTGGAGATCTACACTAAACAGCACATGGAGCGATACAGGGGGGTCAATTTCTATGAAGTCTCACCTCACATGTAAGCCATCAGCAATACGTCATTATGACCCCAATTCTGATTTCTTTTATTATGCAGATTAGTCCAATGGGATGGCTAATGGTTGTTTTTTTAAATAAGGGCCCTGTCCCAAATCGCACCTTAAACCCTCACGGTCTTCCTCTGAGACCACACTTTCATGACCTAATGCTGCTTTGACTGTTGGATAGAAGTCTTGGATGCATGCATGTGGCGGTCTTTGCAAGTTGTCCATTTGGGATAGGGCCAAGGACTACAACAATGGCCTGATTTGTCAAGCATGTAAACTCACGTCCTTATGGAAGTTGTAGTTCTTATTTAGCAACATAAGGTTGTTTTTTTTCCTTAAAAATATGTAGCTTCAGAAGTCATTTTTGAGGTCGTGGTTATCCAATGTTTGAACAAAAAACAAGACTTTTATTTTGACAGCGCCAAATCACTGCACACTGCACATTTAACAAACTTTAAACCCTTCAGACTGTGCTATTTTCAGTTATTTGTTTGGGGAAAAAAAGACCAGAATTTAACCTTTTTTTTAAATTAATTCATAACACTTTTTTTGGTGAGAAATACACCAAAAAAAACAACAAATTCAGTGACTTGAAAAACAAATTTTCTTCTACATATTAGCACTACATTAGTATTAGTATTAAATATGCAAAATGCCTAATGTTCTTGGTGGAGCTTGTTTATCTTCCTTGTTGTCTTTTGTTAGTGAGGAGGAAATTCTTTTGGAATATCTGTGAGGAATGTTGAGGACTATAAACTGAAGTTCTGCTACAATCGTAACATTCACAGACTCTTATCTGTAAGCTTTCAGTTATCTGGAAGGATAAGGTGAAGGATAAAGTTATAGTTCAAGCAAAGCGGACCATACATTCACTGTACCACTGTGTTCATCTTACACTGATAACAGATGCGTAAAAGTGATGAAATCATCTCAGCTTTCACACAGGCTGAAAAAACACAGACCCTCTCTGGTGTAACTCTGCTCTTTCCTTATGAAAATCATTGGCAAGTCCATCCTCACTGAGCTTTTCCACTGTTTACACAACAATGTTACTGACACCTGAATGTCCATTTAGGCTCTACCAAAGGAATGTGTTATTTTAATGCTACCAGGAAATGGAGCAACATTGAACATACATTATCCCCCGGGTTTCACAGACAAGGTTCACAGACAAGTTAGTCCCAGACTAAAATGCAATGTTTGAGCTGTCTCACTTGAAAATATCTTGCTCTGTCATATCTTAAAATATGTGAGTTCTGTGTCAAGATGCACTCCTGTAATGTTCTCTTCCAAGGCATTTTTGTAAAAGTTGCTTAAATATCTTAATTTAACTAAGGCCTGGTCCTGGTTTAAACTAAGCCATGTTTATGAGACTCAGAGAGATTATTCTAAATATTAAGGACTGTACATGCATAAATACATGTACTGTAATAGAAATAACAGCTTAATAGAATAACTAAATAGAAATAATATAAAATATAAAACAATAAATATTTTAAGTCTTATAAATATTAATTGTACATTTTAATTGTATTTTATTTTTTTTTTGTTTTGGTTAAGTTCATCCATAATCTTAATTTATATATACAGTCTATAAAGTATGATATTTTATATCTACCCCTTATTATTATTATTATTATTGTTGTTGTTGTGTGTTGCTTGTTAGTATTATTATTTGTATGTAAAACTTAAATACAAAAATGCAAATACAATAACAAAGCAGCAATAATATTACTCTATTGTTTATTTATTTTTTTTCTATTTTTTGTTTATAATTGTAGTAATTATAATATTGTAGTAATTATAGTATTGTATTTGGAAGTGAATTCAAGAAAATTTATTTAAATTAAAATATTTGGTAACACTTTAGAATAGGTAACACTTGTTAACTATTAGCTACAGATTTTCCTTCAGTAAATTCTTAATTTGCTGCTTTAAGTTTAGGTATTGTGAGAATAAGGCATTAATATTATTAATAATTAGCACTAATATTCTAGTAATATTCGTGCTAATAATAAAGTATTACCTTATTTTGTTCTTGTTGTATTTTACACAATCTTTTATGTTCTGATAAAAGTAATTGCTTAAAAATAATTATCATTTGTTAAAATGCATAACCAAGCACTTGTGATGTTGACACATTCCCTATACAGTTATGCTGTGGCTGATAATGCATATCGCTCCATGCGGACTGAGAGACGGGATCAGTGCATCCTCATCTCAGGTGAGAGTGGTGCTGGCAAGACCGAAGCCTCCAAAAAGGTTCTGCAGTACTACGCCATCACCTGCCCTGCCAGTGAGCACGTGCAGACCGTCAAAGATCGCCTGCTGCAATCCAACCCTGTGCTGGAGGTAAACATGTACACAGCTCATCTAACCCCACATGCTTCATGACATGCAATTTCACTAATCTCCAAATGCCAGCATATAGTGGTGAGATCAGTATGGGCTGTAATTGTTGCCCTGGACTGCCATCACAGAGGAAAATGACTCTCAACGATGCCAAGGAAAAGATGGCGAGTTTATTCTGAGCAGTTTGTAGTCCTGGTAAAGCCTCTCCAGTAATTATACGCCACTGTTATTATGTGTGATAAGACTGGAGGACATCTAAAAATGGGAAGGCCGGCGGAAGCAGCACAGACAGCCGTTCTGCCAGATGTTTTGCAGATGTGATGCTTCCCTGTAAACTAGCACATCTAGTTAAAATCCCATTCGTCTGTGCTTGTAATATTCATCAATTTTCCTTCCCATCACTGTTTGTTTTTCTTCTCTCAGGCCTTTGGAAATGCAAAAACTCTACGAAATGACAATTCCAGCCGCTTTGGGAAATACATGGACATTCAGTTCGACTTCAAAGTGAGTTCACTCATGTGTTATTATTGCAATATGATTGTCATTAAGTGATCATCAAACAAATCTCACCTCTCAACTGCTGTGATCCACCTTCTGTCGATACACCTTTACCCTTACAATGCTCTCCTTGGTTTGGGGATTTGGCTGCATCCACCTGCGTGTTTACGTGTTTGTGTTTGTCTGTGACATTATGCGTGTTTGCATGCGTGTCAGAAACCCGGTATTATCCCCTCTGCTTCTCCCTTTGGGTGTCCCCGTTGGCAGGGTGCTCCCGTAGGAGGTCACATCATTAACTACCTGTTGGAGAAATCACGTGTCGTGCACCAGAGCCACGGCGAGAGGAACTTTCACATCTTTTATCAGCTTATCGAGGGAGGCGAGGATGATCTGCTGAGGAGGCTGGGCCTGGAGAAGAACGCCCAGCAGTACCAGTATCTGGTGAAGGTGAGAGACGGACCTCACACTCTTGTTATGATTACTGCAGATGTCTGAGGTCTAAAGAAAACTGTACATTCAAGAAAAAGCTGTTAACACGCATGCTTTAGCCACACTAGATCATGCTGGTCAAGTAGACCATTCAGTTTCTGTTGTTAAAAAAAAAAAAGATAATTATAACTTTGTGTTTTCTCCTTGCAGTGTGTTGGGTAGGTTACTTTAGAAATGTAGTAAGATACAGATTACATATTTAAAATGGAGAAGGAAGTGTAACTATTTCAATTACTTGAATTACATTTGATTACTTTTTGATTGCTTTTTACATTTAAAACAGGCAGGGTTAACTGGGTTAATATTACTCAAGTTATTAAATAAGCATGTGTCCTGTTTTTTGTCCTAAACTCCTGAAACATTGGTGTCTCATGTTTTATTGCAGTTTGGGAAGGAAATCGATCAAATATGTATGTCTGTGAAAATATTCAGATGTAACCCCCTTTGTTATTGTTAACATTTTCATAAGTAACTGTAATTTAATTACATATTTTTTATCTTTAACTGTAACAGATTACAGTTACATTTATTTTGTAATTAAATTACTCTCCAATACTGTCTACTTGTGGTATATATAATATATAAATATTTTAAATATAAATATATCAAAATGTGTTTTTTATGTGCAGTTGCAACTTTATCTCATTATAGCAACTTTGTATTTTAACTTTTTTGTTATTGCAACTTTATATTTCACAATGTGACTCTATGCCTTGCATTGATGACATCTCCTAATTTATTGTTATTATGAATTTATATCTCACAATTACAAATAATTGCTTATAATATTTCTTAATTATATCTTATTTTATATCTTATTATACATATAATTATTTCCACTGTTTATCTAATAATTTAAATTTGCAACTTATTTCTTGCAACTGCAACTATTTCTCAGAAATGTGACTTGATATTTTACATCATGACTGTTCTGCATTTTAAACTCTTTTTATCACAGTTACCTTTTTATTGTACTCTGATGCATGCAGAAACATCATTAATGTTAAATGCAAATGTCAAAAAAGCCCAGTAATATTCTTCAGCTCAGTTTTTACCACATGCATTTATGTTGGACTTTTGTATGAGTATTCATCATAAATGGCATCATAAATTTTCCCACGAGTGTTTAGGAATGTCCCTCCGTTGCTTCCTCTCTCTCCCCTGGTGTTTAATAGAGGAAGTCAAGAAGAGCCCCTCCTCCCTTGGTTTCCTCTGTTGAGTTGATTGAGTGTGTGTGTGGTTTTTTTTTTTTTTTTCTTTTAGGGTAATTGTCCCAAAGTGAGCTCCATAAATGACCGCAATGACTGGAAGATAGTGAGGAAAGCCCTGAGTGTCATTGGCTTCACTGATGATGAAGTGGAGGTATGACAGACAAACTGACCAATCACACACACACACACTATAAAGAATGGCTGAATGTTTTTCTCCAAGAAATAAAAAGTTCTCCCTCTTTATCTAGGCAAACAGTCCTTATTTTTTAAATCTGGCGTCAGAAATATTATACACATTTCTTTGTAAATTGTGATCTTTCCTCTCATTCACGCCCATCCCTTTCTCTCCACAGGAGCTTTTGAACATTATTGCCAGTGTACTACACTTGGGGAATGTCCAGTATGGAGGAGAGGACAGCGGCAGTGCCTACATCACTACAGAGACACAGATTAAATACTTAGCCAGGGTAACAGGACAGTTTATTTATATCACTGGTCTGTGGCCACATGTGCATGACCTCTGTGTTTAAACCTCTAACCATGTTTCCTCTCTTAAAATTACATGGCAGGGGTTTGTTGTTTGACCGTTTGTGTGTGTGTGTGTGTTTGTGATATTGCAGTTGTTAGGTGTGGATGGCACTGTTCTTAAGGAGGCTCTAACACATAAAAAGATCATTGCCAAAGGAGAAGAGGTATGTTTTCAATTATTTAGAGCGAAATGTTAATTATTCCTATTGCTAACAGACAAATATTGCTCATACTTGAAAGTTAGGGATTTTTCAAAACTTGTTTGTTGAGGGGAAGTCTGCTATTACTGTTGATCACATGCATGATTTTGGCAGTTGATAAAAAGAGTGACAAAAAATCCCTTAGCTTTATAATAAATAAGGAATCTTGAGTCATAGGCAGTAGAATATCATAGAAACTTTGATGTAGGTGGTTAATATTACATGGGAATTTTCTTCCAAAATGTAATGATTAATAAAGTATGAAATATCTTAAATATTCAAACCATCTGTAATAAAATAGTCCTGGTTAGCTTTAAAACTTTTTTTTTTCTCAAGTGTTTTGTTTGTTCTGAGTTGTCGGTGTTGAAATTTTTGTGTGTGTGTGTGTTACACTATATGTAATAATTACTATGAGTGGTTACCATAATTTCACTGTCTGTGTTTGTGTTATAGCTGATGAGTCCTTTAAATCAAGAGCAGGCCGCTTCAGCTCGGGATGCCTTATCTAAAGCCATATACGGTCGTACTTTTACTTGGCTCGTCAACAAAATTAATGACTCTCTGGCCTTCAAGGTATGGACTCGTTCTGTTGTTAAATACACTATCAACTCCATGGCTTTGCAAATTGTCTGATAGAGGCTTGTTACTTAAATGTGGATGTTTGGCGCCTCCACATGGAGAAACCTTAGCAATCTGATTACTCCAGTTTTCCGATGACTGTTATTAGAACACATTCTCTCCATATGATCTTACAGGCTGTGTATGTTTAGTCTGAATGGCGTGCCACAGCTGTTGTTGAATATTTCTGTGCTTTTAATGTCTCACAGGATGATTCATTCAACAGTAAGAACGCCTCTGTTATTGGTCTGCTGGATATCTATGGCTTTGAGGTCTTTCAGAACAACAGGTAGAGTAAATATTACATAAAATGTAATGACATTTTATATCATATTTAATTTATAAAATGTAACAATATATGCTATATACTATATTTCATGTTATATTGCATATACTGTTTATTTTATACTGCTTATAAATATCTTTATTAAAAATATTAAATAAACAATTAAATTACATTAATATTGTAATATTTAATGACACATTATATATTACACATTTTATATTGTCATCTTAAATATTATTGTAATTATATTGTTTTACATTTGATATTTTATTTTCATATTTTAAATTATATTTATATTCATACATTCTTCAAACCACTTGTCCTGTCGCAGGGATGCTGGAAGATGCCTATAAATTATATATTTTATAGTTATATTTTAAATAATACATATTTAACATCATTATTATTATTATTATTATTATTATTTGAAAATGCTAAAATAAATATATATATATTTCTTTATTTATTTTAGTATGATAATTAATATATTGTATTAATTATCATACTATGTAGTATTTTCAAATAATGTTTCATACATTATATAGAAAATCTATCTGTCTATCTATCTATCCATGTTAAAGCTAGAGTAGAATCAGACTAATTTTCAGAGATGACTCACTTTGCTTCTCTTTGTCTGTTTAGTTTTGAGCAGTTTTGTATCAACTATTGTAATGAGAAGCTGCAGCAGCTCTTCATTGAACTGACTCTGAAGTCAGAGCAGGAGGAATATGAAGCCGAGGGAATCACGGTGAGAATTCCCTAAAACACATAACCCATATGCATACTGTATATATATATACACACACACACACACACACAGCTCAGCGTATGTAACTCATGTGCGGGGTGTGCTGGAATGGGGTCTTAGTCACAGCTCAATAGGCACATTATGGGCAAACATGTGCCGTGGGCTTTATTTTTATGCTGTTAGTATGATAATGCTGACCGATTAAACATTGTGACGCATAGACTGTTAAAGAAAGCCTGTTTGTGGCCTGGATTCAGGGGTGGGCTGGGAATGCTCTTGTTATTGCATTCCTTGAATTTTATAACAAAAACAATAAAATATATGCAAATCTTACATATTTTCCTCTTAGTTCAAATGCGTTAATGCTCATGTTTTTGCATTCTTCAGTGGGAGCCTGTGCAATATTTTAACAACAAGATCATTTGTGATCTTGTGGAGGAGAAGTTTAAGGGAATCATTTCTATTCTGGTAAGAATGCTCTCTGTGAACTTCCATCAAAATATTAAGCATTGTTTTAAGCTGCATATATCTAAAATTATTTATTGTTCTTTCTGCAGGATGAAGAGTGTCTCCGACCCGGAGATGCCAGTGACATCACCTTCCTGGAGAAGCTTGAGGACACTGTCGGTGGCCACGCACACTTTCTAACGTCAGTCATGCCACCTTCCTTTTATCATTCGATCTCATACCTAAAATTATATTTTGAGTGTTTGAAAGCTAATATATACAATATTTATAGATCTGCCTCTGCTCTACATTACAGTCACAAGCTGGCGGATGGAAAAACCCGTAAAGTGATGGGTCGTGAGGAGTTCAGACTGATCCACTATGCAGGAGAAGTCAACTACAATGTGAACGGTCAGTTACTGAACAGAAGCCAGCGATTTAAAAAAAAAAAATAAAATAAAGAAACAGAAAGAGAGTGCGGCGTTGGAACAAAAGCGGGTACTTATGCCCACAGACTTTTCCCAGGCTGAGCGTTGACTGACGTCATTGTGTATTTTCCATCCTCTAGGATTCCTGGACAAGAACAATGATCTCCTTTTCAGAAACCTGAAGGAGGTGAGGGAACAGGCCAAAAAAATAAATAAATAAAAAAAAATTATAAAAAATACAAATTATATATATATATACTTTAGTGCTCTCAAACAATTAATTTGCGATTAATCACATCCAAAATAAAAGTGTTTGTTTACATAATATACTGATATATTACGTAAAAAAATACAAAAATATAACACATATTAAAAAACTAAAAAATAATACATAATATAGTTTTTGTTTACATTTATAAAAGTGTGCTCTGTATATTTGTCTATATAAATACACACACATACATGTATATATTTAAGAAAAAATTTGTTTATTTATTAAATATATTTATCTGTGATATATATATATAATGTAAATATATGCATGTAAACACATACATTTTCATAATATACACTGTACGTGTACATTTATATGTAAATATATGTAATATGTAACATAGTACACACACATATTATGTAAGCAAAAAACATTTATTTTGAATTTTTTTATGTATGTGTTATTATATATAAGAAAAGTACACCATATCTGGGCTGAAAGTTATTTGAATTACAAAATGTGTCTCTATTTTCAGGTCATGTGTATGTCCGAAAATAAAATCCTGACTCAGTGTTTTGACCGAGAAGAACTCACAGACAAGAAACGCCCAGAGACGGTATCTATCTATATTGATCCATCTGTCTGTCCATCTATCCGTCCAGTTAATATCCAAAAAGTAATCTCTGAAGTGTAATTTTTTACTTAAATTTAAATACTGCAATTTCTAGAAAGGTTAAATGTTGTTTGTTTAAACAGAACCATAAACATAAACAAAATTAGTTTGTGAATCAGTTCCTAGTTTATTGTGGCATTCATACATGAGGCACAGCAGCTTGGCCTCAGTCCATGAAATTGCAAATCTCTGCTTGCCACCCACACTGTGAGGAATGCCCTGACACTGTGGTACCTCTTCACTCCATGTGACTGCGTACAGTCCTGAGTCCCCCCCTGAGTGCCCACTCCGGAGAGCTCCATTGGTTGAGTGTGGGTGGGCTGCTGTTTTAGTTGTTTGCTTGCATTGTTGACCACTGGCTTCTCCCACATTGTCACTGCCTGGCTGGACTTGCACACTGTAACTTGTGTTCTTGCTTGTTCTCACTGGCCGTCTGTTTTTCTTGATCTCTCGTTCCGTTGGCTCGCTGCGACCAGGCAGCAACCCAGTTCAAGACCAGCCTGGCGAAGTTGATGGAAATCCTGATGTCTAAGGAACCGTCTTACGTGCGTTGCATCAAGCCTAATGATGCCAAGCAAGCAGGTTTGTGAGCAGTTTACTGTACTTGAGTTTTAGTGCCATTCATCACTTAGAAATGATTGTTTTTCTCATTTGTGCTCATTCCTTGCATCTGTTCCCTTTCCATGGGACAGTATTATTATGCTATTGAATTTTTTTTTTTATATTGTAGTTTTAATATTATTGCCATATTCATAAAACATGGTATTTATGTGGTACTCCAAGGGATGTAGAAAATGGTATATTATTATAGGACATGAGAATTATTAGTATTATGATTTATTATACAAATTATAATTTATTGTAGAATTTATTGAACTTTTTTAAACATTTAACTATTATTAAACATTGAACCAAACTGCTATACATGGAAAAAAAATAGATAGATAATTTTCTAATTTAAATTCTATATATCTATCTTGAGTATTTATATATATATATATATATTTTGAGTTTATATGTGCCATTTTTTTTCTTCTCCGTGTGCTGTAATGGATTCATTGTTCAAACTGCAGTCATTCGTCCCCTCACACTGATTCTCTCTAACTTAATCAACTCCTTTGTTTTGCCCTTGTCTTTTGTTAGCGTCTTTTGTTTGTTAATAAGCCCTTATAATCATAAATGGTGACAAATTTATAGTTTTGTACACATGTTGTGTTTTACTAAGCCTCATTAAACTAAAATCTCTCTGTCTCTCTACAGGGCGTTTTGATGAAGTCCTCATCAGGCACCAAGTAAAATATCTTGGTCTGATGGAAAACCTTAGGGTGAGGAGAGCTGGCTTTGCATATCGCCGTCGCTATGAGACCTTCCTGCAGAGGTTAGCATCTACATGACTGAAGAATATAAAAACTTAAGTCTGTTTGGATGTTTTTAATACTGATCTTTTAATGGCACAACGGAAATAATTTCAAGTGCAGCCCTGTTGGGTGTCAAAACATACATGGTAACCCACTGTATACTCTTTTAACTTCTAGTTCTTGCTAGCCTGAAGCTATTTTGCTGATTTAGGCTGTTTTTCAGCAAGGCTTTTACAGGAAGTCTTATTTGTAAATTCTTCACACTTTCTAATCCTCTTTTAAAAGCTCAGCGCTTCCTGTGGACTTCAGTGATAATTAAGGTCAAAGGGAACAATCAGTGTGTTGAAAACAGTGATTCCTCTTTCTGCTTAAAATGTAGTTGAGGTTTTGGGTAATGCTCGTGATTTCCTGTTTCAGGTATAAATCCCTGTGTCCAGACACCTGGCCGAACTGGGATGGCCGCCTGGTCGATGGAGTTTCCACACTCGTCAAGCACCTCGGCTACAAACCTGAGGAGTACAAACTCGGCAGGTTGGTTGCACAAATAAATGTATAAAATTTTTATTTTTCTTATAAAAGCATTTTTAAAAATCAGCATTCTTTCCGTGGTTCCAAAAAAGCCTTCTTTTTTTTTGTTTTGTTTTAAAGGACCAAAATCTTCATCCGCTTCCCCAAAACCTTGTTTGCAACAGAAGATGCACTAGAAGTCAGGAAACACAGCCTTGGTATGGGCCATATTAAAAGACGTATCATGTAACTCTTCACTGGATGGTCTGTCTAGACTTTACCTCAACAAACTGTTTTCATGCACAGCTACCAAACTGCAGTCATCCTGGAAAGGCTATAGTCAAAAAACCAAATACCGTAAAATGCGTCAATCAGCTATCAAGATCCAAGCCTGGTGGAGAGGTATTCTGGCCCGCAGGGAAGCGAAGCGCAGGAGAGAGGCTGCCAACACCATTCGCAGGTCTGTGTGCATGACATGACTAGTGCAGTAGTCAGTGATGTCATTCTGGCCAATGAGATAACCTATGTCCACTTTTTTTTTTACGGTCTATGGTCGTTGTTACAGGTTTATCAAAGGCTTCATCTACCGCCACCAGCCACGGTGTCCAGAGAATGAATACTTCTTGGACTATGTTCGCTACTCGTTCCTAATGAAGTTGCACAGGAGCCTGCCTAAATCTGTTTTGGATAAGAGCTGGCCAACGCCACCTCCCGCCCTCATAGAGGTAAGTTATATCAATCATCTATACAATCATTGACTCCTCTAGACGTGAGCTGAGAGATTATGCCTTCCTTTCGTTCACAGGCTTCAGAGCAGCTCCGCAAACTTTGCATGCAAAATATGGTGTGGAAGTACTGCAAGAATATCAACCCGGAATGGAAGCACCAGGTGGTTTTTTTTTTCCTTTGTTTTTTTTGTATTTTATTTTAATATATTTTTTATTAGTAGTATTAATTAATTTTTTTATTGTATTATCTGCTTATTTATTTATTAATTCATTTGACTGTAGGGCTATTGTAAATTAATCTAGAATAAAAAGTGCCTTTTTATTCTAAAAGTACATTTTACATGGTTATATATATATATATATATATATATATATATATATATATAATTA
>JAUMHE010000067.1:11692751-11724734 GCA_032359235.1 Enteromius mattozi
CTAATTATTAGTCTAATTTTGCATTTTTTAGATTTGATTATTTTGTTTATTTTGTTTGCTGAGTTAGTGAAAAAAATGCTTTATTATCTATTAATGCAGCTTGAGCAGAAGATGATCGCAAGTGAAATCTTTAAGGACAAGAAGGACAACTACCCACAAAGCGTCCCAAAACTTTTTGTGGGCACAAGACTAAGTGAGTTTTCAGCTTTCATCTAACTTTGAAGACACATTTCTTGTGTTGCATATTCTAAATTTTTTTATTTATCTGTGTGTCAAAAGATGGCGAGGACATCAATCCTAAAGTGCAACAGGCTCTTGGAAATGACAAGATGAAGGTTGGTTGAATTCTGGGTGTTTCTTTGGGAAATTTTCTTTGATGTGATTCAGACTGTGGTGCACAACTACATACTCTCATTGGTCACTCCAATGAAAGAAAATGTCATTTTACATGAACCTCCTACATATTACCTTATTTCACAGTGTTTGCTCGGACAACATACAGTACTGTACATGACAAGCATCTATGATAATAGGAAGTATGTGAAGAAGAAAATTGATTCTGCTAATATAATCCATCTTTCCCCACAGTATGCTGTTCCAGTGACTAAATATGATAGAAAAGGATACAAAGCACGCAACCGACAGCTCCTGCTCATGGCGAGCTGTGCCATCATTGTGGAGGAGGCCAAGCTCAAACAGCGTATCGACTACAACTCACTGAAAGGTAAGAATGAAGAGGGAGAGAGAATGGCACAGCCTAAACTGTTTTTACACTAAGTTTGACTATACTATGGTATAATTGCATGTGAGTAATAGACAATATCAATAAGAGCTTATTGCTTTTATACCAATTGTAAGGCCTAACATTCACATGAAACAAATCAGAGACCATGTTTTTGAAGCACACTTAAATGCTTTATTCAGAATTTTGTCCAAACAGAATTCGAAAAGCCACTTTTTTCACAAATCTAATGTAATTATAGTATGACAAAACCCATAGAAAAAGTGAATCACAATAAAAAGTGACACACTGACCACTTCTGTTTTATCTGTAGGGATTTCCGTCAGCTCTCTGAGTGATGGCATGTTTGTTCTCCATGTTGCTTGTGAAGACAATAAGCAGAAAGTAAGTCTAAAGATCACTCACTTGCTTTTAATTTCCTTAAGCGCTAAACCAGCTGCTTTCAGAGTGCATGTATGAACTGTTTTGCTGTCACAGGGTGATGTGGTGCTTCAGAGCGAGCATGTCATTGAGGCGTTAACCAAAGTGGCCATCTGTGCAGACAAGATGAACAGCATTAACATTAACCAGGGAAGGTGAGTTGTAGACACAAAATGATCATTTTTTACTGCAGACTGCCGTTTATGACATTTGATATGATACTTTTACTAATAATAACCATTGCTTTCCCTCTTATGAACAGTATAAAGTTTAGTGTGGCGCAAGGAAAAGAAGGGATCATAGATTTTACATCTGGCTCAGAGTTGCTTGTAGCCAAGGCTAAGAATGGACACCTTTCTGTGGTGAGCACTGCTGACTAAAACACTTTTTTTTTTTTTTTAAATCAAGATTATTTCAGAGAGAAGAAAACCGATAACGAACATATTTTTTAATTTCTCAGACTGCCCCTCGCCTCAACTCAAGATGATGGACGAATCATGACCAAGCACTTTCTGCGTTCTCACAGGATCTTCCAGATACGCTCCTTAGTTCATCAATCACATGACTAAAGGCGGAGCTTCTCTCTGCCAATCAGACGCCAGCCAGCTGCACCAAAGGCCTCTGCTTTAAGTTGTGAAAATCTAGCAAACTTATTTATGTTTTGGGGGATTAATACTGTTATATTTGAATTTTATATTTCAAAAAGCCAAGAAATAACAATATATATGTGCGTTTCCTGCACTCTGTCTTTATCTAGCTTACTTGGGAAATGTTGATTTGTTAGAGAAGGTGACCTCAGCCATGCTAAAGAGGTAAATCAGGGTTCGTAATGAATAGTTGTTAGCTTTGGTTCTATTTATGTTCACCTGTAATTACTTTTGCTTTTCTATGACTTCTATGATCCAGACCTACTCGGAACCAATACACTTTTGCGATATTAATGACTTTTTGCGTAGACTCGAGCAGATAAACCTGTCCTACACACTATTTGTGCGACATAATTTTGCTCATAAGTTATTAATATTAGTTGATGTGTTTAAAAAAGGAGGACAAACTTTTAAGGAGTGTATACCAAGTGCATTGAAGGTGCGTGTTATGTATGTAAAGCTACAGAAAGAAATCTTAATGTTGATGGGAGGAATCCACTTTCTACGTCCAGTGATGGTAACTATGCTAGAAAATCAGAAAATAAAATCATTGCAAATCTGTGCCTCAAAATGTTAGAAAGTATATTTGATAAGATAAGTGTTCCTGCAAAAATCAGAAGAAATCCAGTGATGGACAAAAGAGAGGTTTTTGAGAATGGTCTTTCCTCGCGCTCTCCCGTGGTGAATCGCTCAGGCTTTGTGCTCCTAATACACTGGACACAATAATCTCTCATATTAATGCCATTTCCCTCATTAACACTGCTCTAAGCTCACTGCAAAGCTTGTGAGAGATGTTGTTAGCCATAATAGTAGGGTAAGTTGTGTGGTATCTACAAAACAATATGTAACTTGGCTTGAGGCGGGTTTGTCTATATGTAGATAAGCGGTAACAAAGCACTACTAAATGTTCACAAACCAAATCCAAATGTTGTTTTAGAAACTAAAAAGTGGAAATTTGGCTTACCCTTTGCACTGTAGGATTTCAGGCACCTAAAACTCGTGATGGCATAATTGTTTGTTCAAAGGAGAATGTTCAGAGAAACATTGAGCATGTGCCTATCATAGCTGGTGTCATGGTTGAGGAAGATTTAAAAGAAAACAATGATAGGAAACACGTTAAATGCCGGTGTATGCATAAGTGCCACATGCAATGTATTTAGAACAAATATCTATTTTTGACATTTATATATTTAAAAAAATACCCCTATACTGTCCACACAAACTTTTGGCCCCCAAGTTGATATATAATTCACACTTGTGATTTTGTTTTATACTTTTTGTGTAAAATACCTTGAAGAAATCTGTCATTTTGAAGCAAACTTACAATGTATTTGAGCATATTAAAGCTGATTTTAAAAAAGCATTGCCTTGTCAGCTCTGTATTTCTCATAGCATGTGTGGGAATGGGATTTTGTGTTTGCGGTATTTTTGTATCTAGTGAATAATAAAGGCAATATTACTATAAATTGTCAAGTTTTGGAAATATGATCCAGGAAATGAATAATCTAGAGACCGGTGGTGTCATGATGTCACTCGCAATTATCTTCTTGTTTTTCCACACTAAAACTGAAGAATTTTTAATAGAGCTTGGACGTTAAACTGTAGGTGTTAATTACTTATGAATGTGTGAGTGATTTAAATCATTAGATTTCTCTGGTAAACAGAAACCAGCCACATACAATAACGATAAGACAAATCGGAGAAGAGCACGAGTGACTCTGACTCTGGGCGGAGATCCTTCAACTTCTTGTATTCTGCTATTACACAACTAAGTGTTTATCAGGTGACTGTGAGAGGAATACTACATACGGAATATTTCATAGTTTAGACTACTGAACAGTTTGCTTTAATATAGCTATGAACATTTGTCTCATTTAGTAACAGCCTACAAGAAATCGACAGAACTTAAGATTTGTCAAGATATGATTTGTTCATAATAGGCTTACTCTTTCACTCAGGGTAGTTTCACTTTCATCAGCTATTCAATCAATGAGATTCTACGGAAGGGAGGGAATAATGCGTGTGACCCTGTAAGTTGGTTTTATTATTACTTATTAAATAATCTTTCTTTTTTTCCTTCGATGTGCTTGTTTGGAACTATTAATATACCCATTGGTTGTACATGAATTATACATTTAATGTGGGATATACTCGTTTTCTGGGCGTGAAGTAACCTATATTCGCGCGATTTTTTGTTGTCCTGTCATGGTGCGTTCACACCAGACGCGACTTGGGCGAATAAATCGCGCTGTTCGCGCGTAGTTGGACGCTTGAACATTTCGAGTTTACTCGCTTCATTCACAACAAACGCGAATTCGCGTCATGGGAGGGGCTTCCGCCAGTCGGTTCCAGGTAAAATTCGTTTTGGGTGTATCTAACAGGCAAACTTTGGTTTAATGAATTTAGTATTTATTTCCTTTTTATTCCTGTTTCTATTAAAGTACGAAGATGTATCGTACAACGACGATGATTTTGTCCTCCGTAGTTTCAGAATTCTGCCTCCGCTTGCTAGTAATCACGTCACAACTAGAGCAAGCTCCTGATTGGTTAACCCCGCGCGAATTTTCGCCGAAGTTCATATTTTTCAACTTGAGCGATTCGCGCCGCAGTATGTCTAATCGCGTCTTTGCATTGACTTAACATGTAAATCACTCGCGTCTGGTGTGAACGCACCTTCAGAGTTTATCATCCCAAGTAGCCTACAGTTTAAACATTAAATGCTTTGTGATTGTATGTTGGATTAAAGTTATATATATTCATATACATTTTATTCATATAACGTTACATTTCAATTAGGTAATCCTGACGGTATTTGTTCTCGATTTACCGGCAGATAAGTTACAGATTAAAAAAAAAAAAAGCTCACTGTTGCCATGGTCACCTCCTTAATTGACTTATTTATGAGCTTGTGAAAATAAATAGGCTAAATAAAAATTGTGAGCTTGTGACTGATATGGTTCCTGAATCGTTTAAAATGCATCTGAAATAATGTAAATGCTAGGTTTTGACGTTTTACTGGTTTTGTTTTCTTTGGGAGCAAGGCCAGGCCTTAGTTAGGGAGCCCCAAACTCCCCCACAATCAGGAAGCCTTTAAAGTGATGGCTGTTGGATCCTGTAGCACAGAGATTCAACAGCGTCGTGTGGAGCTGGTGGAGAACTACAGCGAACACCTAACACGCCTTCTGGACGTGCTGTTTAACGTAGGGGCAGTGACCGAGGAGGACCTCAGTTTCATTAGAGGTTCGGCTGTTCGAGGTGAGCGAGAATGTATGAGAGTTCTGCTGGATGTGCTAAATGGGAGAGGAGAGGAATCATGCAGGGCTTTTCTCTACGTACTACCAAGTGTTCAAGATGAGACTGCCAAACTAGGACAGGCCAGCAGGCAAGAGCATCTCAAAAAACACAAGGACATCTTGGCTAGACAGCATGGCCTGGTGGACTATCTCAGCATCAGAAGACAGACTTTGGGACAAGATGAGAGTGGGTGCTGGACTGATATCACCTTCTCAAGACAAGCTGGTTATGCATCGTCTTCTCAATGCCGACATGAGTCAGCAGGAGTTGGGGACGCTTTCCGGACACAATCGGATGAGATCTGCATTTTCAAGGACGTGTATGAGAATCTGCTGTGCAACTCAGCGAGTGGTGTGAATATGCTGTCAGGAGTTGCTGGAAGTGGGAAAACCACGGTTGTGAGACGCCTGGTGCGGGAGTGGGCTGCAGAAACCAATTCGTCCAAGATTGTCCTATCTCTGTCATTTCGTGAGCTGAACCTCATAACTCAAGAGCAGAGCTTGCAGGACCTGCTCTCGGATCACTACATCCACCTGAAACCTTTCCTGCCCGAGTTACTGAACTCAAACCCAACACAGTTTTTACTTATCTTAGATGGTCTGGATGAGTTCTGCTACCCTCTTAATTTCGAACACACCCCTAAGTGTTCAGATCCTGAGCGGGTGCAGCCTATACAGTCCATTGTGGTCAACTTAATCAAGGGAAATCTGCTTCCAGGAGTGTCCATTTTCCTTACTTCGCGACCTCATGCGGTCACCAAAGTTCCTCCAGTTCTGGTCAGCCAGTTTTACAGTCTGCTTGGTTTCTCTGTAGCTCAACAGAAGCAGTACTTTGTGCAGAACTGCAGCTCTCCTGAGGTCGCCGAGGCAGTTTGGGCTTCAGTGTCATCCCATAAACCCCTTCTACTCATGTGCCATATTCCTGCATTCTGTTGGATCGTGTCCACCGCCTTGCATGATGGCAGCTCCTGCCTTTATCCTGATACTGTAAGTGCCAATTCACAAAAAAAAGAAGACCTTGAGGAAGCCAACCAATCAAACTCTTTATTAGGACCTTCTGAGGAGAACTCCAAACCAGTCACGATCTCCGAAATCTACTGCTGCTTTGTTAAGTCCATCTTGCTATTCCACGTGCAAGGGCGTAGTGAGGGCTCCCATCACAACAGGCTTCAGCACGCCCCTCATGTCCTTGGTGAAATGCAGCCTGTACTCAAAAGCCTGGGTGCTATGGCCTTCAAAGGCCTCCTGGAGAGACGGTTCATCTTTGAAAGCTCTGATTTGAACTCTTTTAATCTGGATAGCACCAAACTCTCACAGGTGTTCCTCTCGGAGATACTTAAAGAAGATCGAGCGTCACTCACCTTTGAAAAGGGCTTTCATTTTATCCACACCAGCGTGCAAGAGTTTCTGGCTGCCCTGTACTATGTTCTCCAGTCACTCTCAGGATCAGATCCGTTTTCAGGCCTCAAACCAAGCACAGGGCGCTATCTTCAGTATGCATTTAAGCAAATGGCATCAGCCGTTAACAAATTCAGCAGACCGCAGCATCTCTTCTGCAGACGCATTAAGAAAGCCCTACGCTGCGGAGAACGACATCAGTCTGGACACATGGATCTTTTCTGCAGGTACCTTTAAAAAATGTTGTCATATTAATTGGCAGGTCAATGACGGGATAAAAATATGTAAAAATACAATTCACACATACAGTGTCTTGTATGCAAATCTTCAATATAATATAATATAATAAGTGCTTATGGTAAAATGTTGATTTACTATGACTTACTTTCATAACTGACCAGTTATTTCTGCTTATCCAGGTTTGTATGTGGCCTACTGGTTCCCAGAACACGTCTCATCCTAAATGGATTTTTCCCTGATGGGCCCAATATGCATCTGCTCCGTTGCCAGCCCTCTCCAGACCCGACTCCACCTTTTCTTCTCCATCTGTTACACTCTCAACTCCAGAGCTCCACCCTCAGCCCGGAGAGGAAGGTCAATGTTTGTCACTGTCTATATGAGGCCCAGGACCCTGGTTTGTCACAGCGGCTACAGAGTTGGATGAAAGTTCTTTCACAGCAGGCTTTAGATCAGTCCGGTTTGGTAAACAAGGACTGGAGCGAGCTGGCTTTCCTGTTACAGCTTAGTCCAGACCTTCAGGTTTTAAATTTAGATGCTCAAGGACTCGATGCTGACGGACTACGCCGGCTCCTACCAGTCCTTCCACTTTTTTCAACACTTAGGTAAATACTGTAACTGTAGGCATAATTGTTCGGATGCGGATGTGATACACTCAGTGTTAAATATTCTTTTTTGTGCTTTGTGATAATTCTTATTGTATATTCTTTGCATAAAGCCTAGGCCAGAATCCTCTTGGTTCAGAGGGAGCATCTGTGTTATCCCTTGTTCTGAGAAACCCAGATTGTCGCATTCAGAAGCTGTGGTAAGTGGGGAAAAAAGTAAACATTTTATTTAAATATAGTAACTAAAAAACTATAAAGTAAATAAAAATGTCAAGTACAAGTATAGAAAAGATATTAAAAGTACATCTCAAATACTGCATAAAAAACAACAACTAAATGTATTAATAAATAAATATAAGTACTTATGCTACAAGTTGAAATTTATTATAGCTGTGTATGTTCACTCTAGGGTGGTTGCGACAGGACTTGGCTGTGAAGGCCTGAAGATCCTTGTAGAAGCGTTGAAAGAAAATCGCACTGTGACTGATCTCAGGTGAACAATGAGAGAAAAAAAATATTCATTTTAGTTAAAAATACACATATTTTGCACTTGACTTATTGTTTACAATATCATTCTTTTATTAGAATGGCCATCAATAAAATTGGAGATGTTGGAGCTGGTTATCTTGCAGAATTATTAAGAATGAATCGCACACTGACGGATATCAGGTAAAAGAGACTTATCTACATCAATTTCATTCTCTCAAATCATATATTCATCTTAAAGTTCACTGTGTTTAAATATTCTGCATCCTATAGACTTCGTGACAACCTAGTGACGGACACAGGAGCAGAAGTCCTCATGGCCGCCCTGAAAGAGAACACTACATTAGAGTATCTGTGGTAAGAAACATTTAGAGCTGATTTACTACTGTATAGTATATTTTCTCATCATTCTGTAACACAAGCATATTTTCTGCTCATCGCAGGTTGTTTGACAACAAGCTGACCAAAGATGGTGTTAAGAAACTCAAAGAATTTGCAAAGGCCAGACCAAACCTTGACATTAAAGCTTGCATCTGATCCACAACCAGCACACCGGTGGAGAAGCAAATGGTTCATGACGAACATTTTCATTCACACATTTTATTAATACATTATTTTACTTTACTTTTTATTAGTATTAGACTGTTAAATGAATAGTTCGTCCAAAAAAAAAAGTACTCCGATTTGGAGAAATTTTGCATTATATCACTTGCTCACCAACAGATCCTCTGCAGTGAATGGGTGCCGTCAGACTGAAAGCCCAGGTGATAAAAACATCACAAAAAGCAACATGTCATCCAAACAAGTCAAATCTATTAATTAACGTTTTCTGAAGCAAAAAGCAGCACGCTTGTAAACAAATCCATCATTAAAGTGTATAAACAGCTATTCCTTTAACTACTTTAATTACTGCCCTCTGCTGGACATTTAAGGAGCTGTTATATGTATGCTATATTTGCAGTATTTTCAGACCTATCTTACCAGCTGTTGACAGTTTTTTAAAAACACTGAATTGCATTTATTTATTTGTGCAATAATAATTTTATTCTCAAATCTTAAACAACTTTTAGCTAACACCAACACAATCAAATTTGTGTTAAGCTTATTAGTGTATGACAGACTTTAAGGGGCCTAAAACGCCTTCTCAACACACATCTGTTCTTCTCGTACTTCTTCATAAATTATTGTCTCTCTTCTCTTTTCTGTTATAGTGTCTCAGACCAGTTCGACAATGATTACACCAGTCGCTGGTTTATTGCCCATTTTTGTGGGTGCTTTTACATGCAGAGCTCAGGGCTCCTCTTAGATGCTTCATAAACAGAAGTAAAAATGTAAGTGTAAAATACACAAAGCCAGAGTATTCTTTGGTTAGTAAATGCATTTATTTTAAAGATACTATGTGAAACCCAACTACAGATAGATAGATAGATAGATAGATAGAGCTTGACTACTTTGTGTGAAAACCTTATGAGCATGGTTTTCATTCATTACTATGTTATCCATGTAAGATCAATTCTTTGTATAACATTGCATGCCTGTTATCCTTCTTACATCTTGACATATGAATTGTTATAACAAGTATGATTGCTTAGCAATGTTTACAATGCAAATTACAAGCGCTGTTATGTGATCATTAAAACAAGATGTACAAATAGATGTTCAATAAACATTATATGGATTCTCCAGATTCCGGTTTGCTTTGGGAATGGTTGTCTGTGGTTTGTCATCACTTCAAAGTTCAAGCTGTATTGCTTCAGACGTAATTCCATATATTGATGACTGCTGCCTTGAATACTAAATCTTACCTTACATGTAGATTCTCACGTCTGTTGTGATAAGTCTCAAACACTGCCTAAGTTTATCGATGTGGGGGAAAAGAGTTTCCACTGGTTCCGGAGTAATATTTAACATCATTAATCCCTTAGTGTCTGTATTTTAATGTAGTTGCCAATTTAAACCACCAGATGCCGACGTGATGTTTTGTGACTCATCACCTCTTTGTTCAGTTTAGTGCTTGGAAAGAGTACAAGAAACAATAAAAAGTCTCTAGGTCTGTATTTTTATATTTTTATATTTTTATATTTTCTACTCACTAGCTAATTTATACAATGTAAATAAGGCTACCTTTGTTATAAAGACCACTCATAAATGCAACTTCAGAAGTCTGAAAAGAGCTTAAACCTGATTCCCAGAGTTGATGATGTTCTTTTTCTTAGGGGAAAAACATATTGTACATCGAGGACATTTGGCGATATTAATATTTGCTACCATATGCTTTAGTACATAAGCCAGTCGTCCTGAGTTTTTGCAGTAGTCAGATATAATTGATGAATATCAGCTTGACTACTATTATGAGAAATCATGAAGTGAAGACGTTTTTCTTTGTTTTTTTGTGTGTGTTTTATGACTGTTTTAAAGTCCTAAATGGTAATCAAACACCGTAGCATGATAGCAGAGACACAGTCCGGTGTGTTCTATGAATGTTCTTTGAGCTGGATCAAAATATAATGTGAAATTATTTATATATATTCGCCGAGCGGCGCTCTGATTGGCCAGTCTCATCTCTAGCTCAGGAGCCAGCCAATGGGGAAGTTGCCTTGTTTGTGTGAAGCAAGCGGTGCAAATATAAAATCGAGAATAAGAGATGTTGGAATACAAACTGATGTATGAACATAACCCAAAGAGTGAACTCGGCACCAGAAGGCTGTTTATACCTTTTCTACTCTGAAGACAGCCGAAGCCAGTATTTGGTGAAGAAAATAGGTATGACTTTTTTATAAGGATGCTCTGTTTTAAGTTTACCTGTTAAGACTGCTGATATGTTATTAGTAGCCTATTGCATTAGTTTACGAAGTATTTTTGTTTTAAGCCGACTATATATTATTTTTTCCACAATTCTGCTACATGACAACGAATGTAGCACATTTGCAACATTCTCCAATAACTGTATTTTATCATGTCAATGCATGTTTTTGCGTTATGAACTGCAGCTGAGACGTGTTGTTTGATTTCTGTATAACGCGGTGTATTAGTTTTATGCCGCAACTTTGTTTAATGTCTACCCCAAGCAGCTGTATTGCATTATACTTTGCACTAATAGCTTCGACAGTTGTTTATTTCCGAAAAATGCCTAATGGTTGTCATGTAGGTGACGTTTTATTTGATTATTCTTGTTTTTACATCTGCCTTCAGAAACCGTGTTTTGCGGTGTTATATGATGAATGGTGAATAGAACTGCTTGCACATTATATATGAGGTATATATTACAATATCCGTATACAGCGAGTATTTATTTAGTCTATTGCTGAACAATAGTGTGAAGCGATAACCAGGAAGTAGGTTTATCGCGACTGTTATTCAGTGTGCGGAGTGTATACAGGAACAGCTGAGCTCTGTATGCATGAGGAAGGAGGGGAGAGGGGTACACATACACACTCGCAGGCGGAGGCACTGATGATGATGATGCCTGTCCAGTTCAGACCAGTTTTAGGGCTGCTTGTTTTCCGCAGGATACTGTTATCGTTAACACAAACGAGCCACCACGCGCAAATCAGGAAAGAAAATCCAACCAGTGAAACGACCAATTTTCAATGCTTTTTATGAACCCTAAGTGGTCATATAAAACTGTGCAAGACTTCTATTTGCATCCAACAAACCGCATCGCTTATGCAAAGCAAACATTATCGAATCGTATATTTATAACGCGATGTCACTTCCTCTGTGGTTAAATAGATTTTCGCACAAAGATATCAGCAGCACAAAGCATCGACTCGCGCCGCACTGGTTCGAACCGGCTGGATCTTGGTCTCACGTGGAGCTGTTCTCTGAATATGTTTATCGCGTGGCCAATGAGGGGAGAAGCGAACGTTCGAACAGCCAATCGGAGAATAGCAGGGCGGGAGTAGATGCGGGAAAATGGGCGGGGCCTCAGTCAATAACATTCTCTTTTGGAACTCAGCTGTTTTTTGTTTATGAGCTGTTTTGTAGCTAAGCGAGACAAAGAAACGGGATATAAATGATGTTCGGAGGGAGTTGCGGTTAAAACAAACTAGCAGCAAATGAACATTGACTATATGCTGCGAAAAACAGTGTTATGAAATCGTTGGGAGAATAAAAATACAAAAATGTATCATTATACATGTGTTGAATGTGTAAATGTATTTATAATTCATTTTTACCATGAAGTATCTAATACCCAACTCTATTGGCACTTTCACAGGATTTCCCAAAGTGTAGGGGGTGTTCCTCTGTATTACCAGCACAGACTGTATCATCTCCTTCAGTCATGGCTCCCTCACTGGCCACAGCCTTCTCCAGGCGATGGTGGATGGCGATTACTGCGGTCATCGAAAACCTGCTGTTCTCTGCTGTCCTGCTCGGATGGGGATCACTGCTCATTATGCTAAAATCAGAGGGCTTTTACTCCTACCTCTGCAGAGAACCAGGTAAGGAAGGGGAGAAAAGAGTGCACTCAGTGCAGGTTGTGTTACAGAAACAAACATAAATTTATTGACACTCATAAAGACATTAAATGCACTATGCAATATAGATGCCAGATTGAGTGCTGCAAATAATTATGTGAACATCATATGAAAATGGTACCATATTAAAGGCTTTAATAGCTTTGGTTTTACACTTTCCCCACTCAAGATTTGAACAGTAAACGTTTGGCTGCTTGACCTAAAACATCTTTGGGATGCCATTACCTTTAAACAAAGATGCTCATTTGACCTACAATTTTATTTTTTCGCAACAAAGGCTGCTCTCTAAAACTGCAAGAGTTTGTACATTTTCTAATCACTTCATTATGTGAGTGAATGTAATACAGCGTGAAAAACAAAGAACTCTGCTGTCTGGCACCCATTGCATGGTTGTGGAGGAATCCAAACCTTAATGTCAATCGATCAGTGGGAGTAAGTGCACCTTATTTGGAAACCCTCTTGCTTGTGTTGCTATTAGGAATTACAAACAGCATCTACAAGCTTGTTTGGTATTAGATCATTGGCAAAGAGGGGCTAGATAATTTGAGCACCATCACAGAGTTGATTTCACAGTAAACAGACTAGAGGACATCAAACTTCTTAGCTTATTATATAATACAGCAGAGAATCTTTCAAGTGCTGCTGTATCTTCTTAGGGTCTCAATATGAAAGAAGTAGCTGAATGAAATAATAAATCTTAAGAAAACTTTAGAAGGACAGTGATATGTATAAGATTTGTTTCCTTTTTGTTTTAAGTATTAAGTCAATTATTTCCAAATGATTAAAAACAAGATACTGAGTACAAATATGATTTTTGCTGCTTAATTAATTCAGATGAATGTGAACCCTTAACCGGAAACATGCTGTTCAGGTCTGCTTACAATTCTTGGCAATAATGTGTGTCTGGGTCAAGACGTGTCTACAGAGAGAACAGTGTGTTCCTACTGATGTCCGAGATTAACTTTGCTTATTCATGAAACCTGTATTCATTTATTTACATAAACATGTACGGATGCCATTAAAATCATATTGCTCCATTGTTAATGTAGTTCATATAAACATCATTGTCACAGGGCAAAATCGCTCTGAGGTAAGACAAAATGTAGAAGCCATGTGTCCCATAACCGTATGCTAAATATATATATCCAACACATATATATGAGAGGGAAAAAGTGTGCAATGATGAATAAAAGCTATGCTATTTGATTTTTGTTGACCTCCTGTCTGTTCTTAATGTGTACTGTCATGTGGTTGCTGGCAATTCGACATGAATGCTCATGGTTTCATAATATCTGCTTGTTGACACCAGTTTGAGGTTTCCTTTGGAGCATCACGTCTTGTTGTTCAAAGACTTCTCTCTGGCTGCTTTAATTGTGACTTTTTCAGGGAACGGGGTCAGGAGACTCAACCATGCTGTTCCAAACTGGCCCTGATTTATTTTTCCGCTATGAAATCTGCCTCTTAAACAATTTAACACACCTTGGTGAGAACAAATTTCCGCAATTTAGAAAAAACAGCCTGGCTACTCTGATATCGTATGACCCATTAGCACAGTAGCTAAAAGTAAACACCATCGCCAGGATATAAAGTGCACGTCTAACTGGCGTTTTTCACTTTTCTGGTGTTTGGGAGTTTGTGGTTTCGCTTTTTCACAAAAACCTTGCTGTTCTTCTCAGATCTCCTGCATTTTGACAGCATTTTGTCACTTTTATTGATGGGATATTGAGGGAGGACACTTATACCAGTGCACATTGCAATCCTGTACATTTCCACTTCCCTTCTTTCTTTCATTTTAACTGTTGTCAGCATCTAGTTCAGAGATTCCAGACACCAGGCATCACATGTCTGATGACACAAGGAAGTCAATGTGGCTCAAGCGTTTGATCAATGTAAATATGAGATTATCTTGCCATTTCCTCACCTACTTTTTTCCTTGGACTCAGCTTTCCACCACATGTTATCAGCTGGTTGGTTCTCTTTAATCAACAGGCGTGAGGAAACACTGACCAGGCAAATGCTTGTCTGGCTAAATGTTTTGACCTAGCACATCTGATCGAGTCTGAGTTCATGACGTTCTTGTGGTTCAGATTTGTGTTGAATTCTCTTTCTGTTCCTCTCTCACTTCTCTATATCAAAGCAAATGGAAAATCAGGCCTGGCTATCTCTCCCTGATTAGATCTAGAACAGTGGTTTCTGAAACATCTGAAATAAGAGCTCCTCGCTCATCTGAACAGAATAAAAAGGTGAATCCAACAAAACCTGTCAAGAACATCTGCAAGTCATATTTCACCCCAAAAGCAACAGAAAAATATCTTCCATAAAGAAAATGGAGCCTGTTTAGTCTCTGATTTATTTGATCAAAAATATTTGATCTGTAATTTTGTTAAATATTTTTATAGTTTATAATAATTTCACATTATTTATAATAATTTCCATCACTTCAGAAATCATTCTAAAATAATAAATATTGAATAGTATTCAATATTGAATAATATATATATTTATTTCATACGCTGAAACTGATTTTTTTCAGGATTCTTATATACATTTAAAATATACATGTTTGTAATATTATAAATGTTTTTACTGTCACATTTGATTACTTTAATATGCAGTAAATGTATCATTTAGGAAACATTAATGTGCTAAATAAAAGTATAAAAAATACAAATCATGAAACCAAACGTTTGAAAGGTAGTGCAACATAATCTAAATTGAATTTTATTCATGATTTTATGTGATTCATTTATTCTATTCTATAATAATAATAATGCAACAAGCCAAAAAATCTTAATTTTAAAATGGGTTTAATTTTTTAATTCATTAAATTTTGTACAATTATATTTCCTTTTTACCTTTTGAATTGGAGATGAAATGTAACTCAAATTGTAGACTACTGTAGATCAACTGTTTTTAGTCATTTCATGAAAAAGTGTAAAACACGCTACTTTTGTGTCAGTAGGTAACTGCTAACTGCAGCAGCTATTGAAACTGGTGTGTATTGACTTAAATCAGCTCCTCCTTTATTACTCAGCAAAACATCTGAAGCTCAACAGATATGTGCCCTCAAAAATCAATAATTGAGCTTTAACCCAATTCTTCTCATCTTCAGTCACCTGCTCAGGTCATCTCTGCTCTGCAAACGCAGCTCATTTGTTTGTTTAATGATCACATTTGACCAAAATCCCTCACACAAAGGCTCTCTGTCTCTTGCCCACCCTGTTACGTTCATAACAGCTTCCTCCATATGCTGTAAACAGCCCCATCCCCCATCTGTCCTTCTCAGAACAAGTTATTCCAGAACATGTTCAAGGCTGTTTGCGTTTTAAGAGAACACATGGATAAACTGTTCTTGAATCTTCAAGAACCAAGTAGGAGACATGTTGCCCAGCCAAAGCATGATTATCCTTAGTCAAAACAACTAGAGAAGCCTGGGTAAAACAACAGGGTTAAATGTCAGTCAAGGTGCTCATGTTGTGGGAAGGTGTTGGTTTTATGAGGCTGAGCTCCAACGGTGGGGTTCAGATTCACTCGCATGCTATTTCTGCTAGTTGTTTACTGTGTATGGCAGCTTGTTTATTTGACCCTTTGCCCAGCATCCTGGCGGCTTTGGGAGGGGTTGCAATGATGGCCGCTATATCTCACAAAAGCGTTTCTTGTTTTACTTCCCAGAGTGTCATAACTGGCTTCCTAAAAGTCAGGATTCCATTTAGTCCATAGAGTTTACAAGTGACAGCTGACTACCCTGCTGAAAAGACCAGAATTTCCACGCTGGTCCATGTTTTTTAGTGCTAGTTTGGTGATTAGATTGCTCAGTTTGGGTTCAATTTGTCTTGCCCTCTCCAATTCTCCAGGTAACGGTACAGGGCAGAATGTATCTGAGAATGAAAACGATACAAGAGATGTGGTGGAGGATAATCTTCAGATGAATGGCTGGACCATTTGCAAAGAGCAAGATGAGATGCTTAACCTGGCCTTCACCATTGGCTCCTTCCTCCTCAGCGCCATCACTTTGCCTCTCGGCATCATCATGGACAAATATGGCCCACGCAAATTAAGGCTGCTCGGCAGGTATAGGAGAAAAAGGCACTACATTTATTTAGTCAAATAGATTCCGTTTATATATAATCATAAATAATCTCTTCCTAGTGCCTCATTTGCCCTCTCCTGTATCCTGATTGCATATGGAGCAAGTGACCCTAGAAGTATGTATGAAAATCCACTTTTCTGCGATTACCTGTCTGTCTCTACTCTCTTTAACCTCCTTTACCTGTTTCTTTCACAGATCTTTCCATCCTGATCTTCTTCGCCTTGGCGCTGAATGGGTTTGGAGGAATGTGCATGACCTTCACTTCGCTCACAGTAAGTGCTCATGTCATATTTCTGGTTCTCCATGGGTGTCCTCTGCAGTCTTTTGCACAAAGGCCATGGTGCAGTCTCGCAAACTGGCCACATGCCACTGTTTCCTGCTCCCGAACACTGCCGTGTCATCATTTATTCATCCTAAAAGAGACTCTTTTCTTAGCTAGATTTCCAGCATCCTAGAAATGGCCTGATATTGTTAACTGTGATTTTAAATAGTTTTTGATTAACACTCCAGAAACTACTTATCAATTGCATAGCGTCTATGTAGAACACCCAAACAACCACAAGCACATTAGCCTTGACTCGCTCATAAAGAAAGTTACTTGCTGCCACCTGCTGATATAAACACATAGCCTCTAGAAAATGTCCATCGCTACACTGATAAATTTGGAATCAATCTGGAACATACAGAGCATTCCAGATTAGTCACTTATGAAGTTCTGTTTAGTATGCTGCCTTAGAATGAAGCCGCAGGAGACAGCAAGGTCGTTCAGAGCTGTTGTGTCTCTTTATCTAGTCATATGCTTAGTGTAACATCTGCAGTGCATTGGGTTCATATTGCGAAACATCACCAGGAGATGTAAAGAGAGCAGACTGGGTTGAAGTAAACAGGAAGCTGTGTTCATTGCCAGCTGAAAGGTGGTGTCTCTTGTTTCGGCACTCTGCTCTGAGGTCATAGAAACCCTCACCAGGGTCTCATGAGTTCATAGCTGAAGGCACAGCCGTTGCCACAACCAGTTTCTCTGCTTGTGTTGTTGATCTTCTATCCTGGGTTCTTACATTTGCACCATGCCTCTGCCTGTCCCGGCAACCCTCCATCTGTTACATACACACAGAGAAAAACACACACATACACACAGAGTGAGTGAACAAGCATGCATGAGTGCATAGTGGAACAGTACAAACTGTTATCTCATCTGTTGAGCTCTTATAACCTTTTCCCAGCTGTTCTGTGTAACTGTGTGCTTTTCACTGCTGGTTGTTGTGGCAAAGAGGTTCGAACCTGGGGTTCACAGTGCAGTTCTGACTGTCTGACATCTGTTGTTTGGGTGTGTCTCTTAATAGCTTCTTATAATTATTGTTACTATTTTTAGATTTATTAAGGATCCTAGCTAAGGCTGTTGCTAATACGTTGGGTTTTGCATTTAAACACATATGCGAACTTAGGCATGTAACTCCCCTTGCGTCATTTTTGTTACAGACGCGAATGTTACCTCAGCTTTTTATGTGTTATCTTTTTCAGTTTTTCCTAGCAATGACTTGGCAACCGACTAGAACAGTGCTTTGGCAACTACCCACAACCCTTGCACGATATACCGTCCGGTGTTGACGATAATCTGTTAATTAGGGCGATATTGGCGATATTTGAAAATGAATAGTAAGCAGCAGCATCATTATGAAGCGTTAAACTCTCACTTGTGATCTGTTTCATTCATACTCGACACTGGAGCGCACCCTTGCACAGACAGTCTACAAGTGAGACTCATAGGAGTAATAAAACAAATCATTTTTTCTGCTGTCACTCACTGTAGCTGAATAAAATGCAGATGATGAGAATAAACACATGATGACAACACGTTATTAAAGCCATCTCAGGTATTTTCAGATGGCTAGTGTATATTTATATTGCAATGCTAATCGACACACCCTTTATTACTGTATAGAATACTATAAAATAAAAGTCATTTCATAGAAGAAAGTAATTTCAAACACTCAAACAATGCTATAATGCTTACAAAGTGTGCAGTAAAATGTGCACTTATACTTTTACACTGTGCTAAGCTAAAAACTGTTAGCATTTTTGTCTCTTCTGTTTAGTGTAATTGTTCCTCTTGTATGCAATGGTGTAATTCATTTGTCAAAAAAGATAAATTATTAGGACCGATAATTATTACTATTATTTTTTCAATATGTCTAGAAATATCACAATATATCGTTAACGTGAATTTTTGAGGCCACGATAATCGTAGCACCGAAGCAACATAACTAGACAAAACCGAATGCTCTTGCATCATGGCAGTGAGTTTTTTTCAGGCATGTACTGCTCGCATTTACTGCAGAAATTTAGCTTACTGAACTACACAAAAGAAAGTTTTCTAGTGTACTCTAAGCCAGTCTCACATCTAAAGACAAACCCTTAGAGGTAAGGTGAAGCTGTCAGTTGACCCTTCCTTTTTTTTTCTCACTTTTATGTGTCTCTATCTGTCTCTGTGTTTGCTCACTCAGCAGTTAATAACCCAACTGCAGTAGAGTGCAGCAGAGCTTGTGTTTCCTCCCAGCACACCTCTGATGTTTTCCCAGTGCACTGACTCAGCTTTCTATTTAATGGCGGGACTGTCCCCTACCCCCTCCACCAGCAGCAGCGTCCCAGCAACCTGATTCACTGTCTGCCCTCAATCCTTCATCTGTCCATTCCTCCAGCTCTCTTCCACTCCCGATTTAGCTCTCTGTCTATCACTATCAGCCTTCCCATTGGCTCTGTGACAAGCAATCATATCAAGTCTTTCCCAACAAAACCTCGGATGTTGCTTGTTTTGCTCTTAAAATCATTGAAATCCGTTGACCAATGGGTTAAAATAAATATAGATATATTATCTAAAAGAATGTCTTACAAAATGTAACATTTTAAATTTTTATCTCATTTTAGAAATGTTACAGTATTTTTACAGTGAAAAAAATATTGTGTTAATTTTTATAGCTAGATACTCTTATTGCACAGTATGTCATAAATTATACTCATATGTTATACATTATCCATTATATCTTCTTAGGAAACAAATATAAAATAGCAAGCTATAAAATTTCATTGGAGATATCCCGTTCCTCTGTAGTTCTCACTCTCTGATGCACTAATGCTGTTTTTTCTTCATTTCTGCCTTCAATCCATTCATAACCCATTTCTTTAGGATGGTGAGTCATGTGAGGACGAGAAAAGAAAGATGGCTTATGACGGCATTTAGACTCCAGAAAACATTCGATTAAAAAACTCTCATGCCATCATTATCAGAGACACGCTCTTTATGGCGTTTTGGCATATGTCTACTGGGCTTTGGCTCAAAAGGAGGTGTGAATGTTTTTTATTTTATAATTAGTCATCTAAATGCACCGAGGACAACCAGTCAGCTAAATCTGAAGCAAATAAAAATCAAGTGCATATTAAGTAACATAAATATCACTGACAGGCAGACTCTCAGCAGTTACATTTGGACTTTGCAATATCAGGATCTGGCCAGCCTTTACTAGCTTTCACTGGCTTTTTTTGAAGAGCTTTTTCTTTCACTTCTGTTCCTGTGTTCATTTCCTCTCTCTTGTTGTCTTTCTCTCATGGTAGCAAGTATGATTTAGCCGCTTCATCGCCCTCCCCCCGACCCATTTACAATGACTCACCGTTCTTCCTCACACAGAGACAGAGAGCTGGAAAGAGGATTTGACGGCTTTCCGTGGTCATATGTTGCACAAACGGTGATGAGTAAGCCAAATTCATAATGACGATGGGTGTGATTTCTCATTAAAACATTCATTGACTTGTTTTCCCACAAAACCTCAACACATAAATCAGTTTTGACAGGTGTGTTTTTGGAGAGCGGGACACAATAGCTCAATGTGGCATTTCAGAATTTCCCTTGTTTTTAACAAATGAGTCAAGTATTGCACTCTCTGACTTTAGTACACACCAATGCCTAATTAAACCTGCTTCTGGGAAGCTCAAGGCTAAAATTAGCTCTCAGTTTAAACAGTTTATAAGTTCAGATAACCCCGTGCCAACAGTCAAAACACTCAGTGACACAATTAACAAAATATCACTATTTTTTTGTCTAATAAACACTGTTGTTCAAATGATTGTAGTAAGATTCTTTAATATTTTTGAAAGAAGTCTCTTACATTAAGTAATATTGTGAAATATTACTACAATTCAATATATTTATTTATATATTTTAAATATTTTAAAATGTAATTTCTTGCTGTGATGGAAAAGCTGAATTATCAGCAGCAATTGCTCCAGTCTTTATTGTCACATGATCCTTCAGAAATCACTCAAATATGTTGATTTGTCTTATTTCTATAACAATATTATTATCTATGTAATATCATGTAATGTTTGTATCTATAATATAAAATAAATCATAAAATAAAGTATATTATTAAAACTTATTATGATTGATGTTGAATAGAAATCTTTAGGTCACTTTTAATTTATTTAATGTGTCCTTTGCTGAATAAAATATTGCTATTGATATAAAATCTAAAACAAGGATTATTTTATAATATTTTACATTTGTATTGTCTCTGTTCCGGTGGCTGTGACTTTGGGACTATTTTTTCTCAGTAGATTCTTCTGGTTTTATTGACTGACTCCACAAAGTATCTCTTTACTTGGAGACTACCAGTGTTTGTCAACAACTTTTAACGTTTCAATTCAGTCTCATTGCAGACTGAAACACAGAGACATAGCATTATAGTACAAGTCTAAGTGTCAGTAGGGCCTTTGTTTTAGGGTCTCTTTGTGTCTGACATCATGTGACCGCCTGCGGCTGGCGAATGTCTGAAAGCAGAAGAACATAGTGTTATTGAAACTGTCTCTTGGTACTTCACATGTTACTCAACTCCAAGAAACAGCCATTACTCTCTGTCTGACTGGCCCATCGTGTGGAGCTCTGTTCGTCGTTGGCTCTGTTCCACAGTCCATTAGCCAAAGCCGTTCTTACACAGCCTCTCCAGCCACAGGCACAATGTCTCAGAGGGCCTCTGGGTGTGTAAGAGTTATTGTAAGTGTCATCTGGGATGTTTTGGCTCCGAGATGACCTTTACTCTAATTAGAGGCAGTGAATGACGTCTGGGTTGGGTTCCAGCGGAGAGCTTTCCTTCATTCTTGTCTTTAACAAGATTTTGGACTGTGAAGCAAGCGTGAAGTGGATAATGTCCAGAGAGTTCTTAGAAAATCTTGAACTGTGTGTTGTGGAGGAGATGCCGTATACAGTAAGCCGCTGTCAGCTGTCGATGGGTGGGACATAGATGGAGGATTTGTGTACGGAGAAAATGGAAAATACCTAGAAAATGTACTAGAACAACATGACATCCTGCAAGTCTAATAAAGTACAATAGTACAATAAAATAAAAATAATGGTGTGGCATGCTATACTCCATCTAAAACTATTTACTAAGATAATTTAGCAAATAATTTTACATTTAGTGCTGTCAAACAATTAACATGTTAGCAATAAACATGCGATAAACATGCTAGTCACTTGCTAATCATGCCAGCAATATGCTACTAACAGGCTAATCATGCTAAAAACATGTTAATCATGCTAGAAACATGTTATCAACATCTATTTAATCAAAATTTTCAAACTTAAGGCTTTTAACTGCTTTAAACCAGGCTTTCTCAAGCCAACCTAAAGTTTGTTTTGACACGTTTTTATCTAGTTTTACATTTAGTGCTGTCAAACGAATAATCGCCATTAATCACATAAAGTAAAAGTTTTTGTTCACATATATGTGTGCGTTCTGTGTATATTTATTATGCATACTGTATATAATACACACGTGTATTTAAATGCATATATTTATTTTGAAATATATTTAGTATATAAACATACAGTAACACATTTTTCTGAAATTTATACATGCACGGGTGTGTGTATATATATATATACATATATAATATATATACACAGCACACACACATATATTATGTAAACACATACTTTGTAACAGATACTTTACATTGGTTGCAATTAATCGTGATTAATCATTTGACAGCACTATATTTATATGTTCAGATTACATTCAGACTACATGGAACATTTGTACTTCAAAAAAAAAAAAAACTTGTAAAAAAGTTTATTAAAAATGAAATGTAAAAACATACAAAAAGAAATTAAATTTAAAATCAAATAAAATAAGTGGAATAAAGTTTTTTTTTAATAATCAAAAACTAATATATAAAATTATATTAATTATATTAATTAAATAATTATATTAATTATAAATTGTTTATTTATTTATTTTGCATTTACGTGTGTGATTCTGGTACCAAGATCAATTTATATTTGAATATACATTTTAAATAAATTAGTTAAGAATAAATAATAATACAAATAATAAAAAAAAAATTAAATGAACAATAAATAAATTAAATGCCACAAATATTCAAGAGTACTGCACACTAATGATCTTTAAGAATAGTCTCTATTAATACTATTGAAGAATGCACTCTTGCTCTCTCTGCCCCATTTCATTCTCACAGTCCCTGTCGTTCTCTATCTTTGGCCTTCAGGCTCTCTTCCTTCCTCTGTATTTTCTCGGTGGCGTCTGACAGTTGTTTACCCTGACAGTGTAGTTTGGAACAGCCAGTGCTGTACTCCTCCGCCCAGCTCAAAGGCAGCAGCGTTATGCAAGCTTCTTCACTGTCCCTCACACTTTCTCTAGCTACTAAAAATATTCCCAGCATGCAGTTGCCTTTCAAATGATGTCCCCCCACCTACATGTTGCTCCCACCAGAGAATATCACTGTAATGTTTACTTTCATACCTTCTGCTATATCTGACATGTTTTGTCATTTACAGCAGCTCCTGTTACAAAATATCTGTGCTTGCTTTGCTTGTGATTCGATTACTATGTTCATGATATATGTGCTTTTCATACTCATGATGGCGGACACTGGGCCCAAGTACAGTTTCTAAAAAAAAAAGTTAACATATTTTTTAATGCACTGGAAAAGTGTTATAACTCCCTGTTTGTCTCTTCTGTAGCTTCCAAACATGTTTGGTGACCTCCGCTCCACTTTCATCGCACTCATGATTGGCTCGTATGCCTCATCCGCTGTCACCTTCCCAGGAATAAAGGTAAATTTGAGTCCCAGGTTAGACTTATTTAAAAAGCCGATCTTAAATCAGTGATGTTGATGGTGATTGTTGCTCTATCAGGTGATCTACGACCTCGGTATTGCCTTCATCACTATTCTTCTGGTGTGGGCTGGCTGTGCCGGCCTGGTCTTCATCAACTGCTTCTTCAACTGGCCACTCGAGCCCTTCCCAGGACCTGAGGACATGGATTTCACGTATGTAGTTCAGCATCTGTGCATTGCTGTTGTTTTTCAAGGAATTAGTACTTTTATTGAGCTTGGATGCATTAAATTGATCAAGAGTGACAGTAAAGACATTTATAATGTTACAAAAGATTTCTATTTTAAATAAATGCTGTTCTTTTGAACATTCTATTCATCAAAGAATCTTGAAAAAATGCCGCAAAACTTTTTTTTTAATATTGATAATAATAAGAAATGTTTCTTGAGCAACAAATCAGTACATTAGAATGATTTCTGAAGACTCATGTGACACCGATGATGATGCTTGACTTCACAGTTTAAATGTATTACAATATAAAATAGTTATTTAAAATAGTAACAATATTTCACAGTATTACTGCTTTACTGTGTTTTTAAATAAATGAATTCCACTTACTGTGCATCTCACGCTCAAACATGTCTCTTGAACAGTGTGAAGATCAAGTTCAGCTGGCTTGGCTTTGACCATAAGATCACAGGGAAACAGTTCTACAGGCAGGTGACCACCGTTGGTCGAAGGTTGAGCGTTGGCAACTCAATGAAGAACAATCCACAACAGCTGGCCGCTCAAGACGGCAATAAACTCTGCCTATCAACCCTCGATCTGGAGGTCCAGTGCAAGTCTGGGGAAGAATGTGAGTATCAATCTTACTGATATGTTTTAATTGACCAGAGTAATTTCTGACAATCTAAACAGTCTGACACCACATTAAAATCTAGGATTTCTTTTAAAAATGTTGAAATGTTTTAGGATATTAATTCTTTAAGGGTTAGTTCACCAAAAAATTTAATTCTGTCATTAATTACTCATGTCGTTTCAAACCTGTAAGAAACCTCGGAACACAAATTAAGAGATTTTTAATTAAAACTGAGATCTCTGACCCTCCATAGACAGCAAGATTATTACCATGATCAAGGCACAGAAATATAGCAAGGACATCGGTATATTATATATATATAGTCCATGTGACATCAGGGGTTCAACTGTTTTCTACTGAATGTAAACAACACTGGGTACTCTCCAAAATGGCGGACAACGGTAACTCGGAGAGAATTGTTGAATAAATTGTGTTATTTTCTTAAAGATAAATAATAAAAAATAAATCTATCTTTTTCAATATTTGTAATAAAATAAAACAGTATGTGTCATTCAGGTTCTGTTTTAATGAGCTTGTGACATGTGTGCTGACTGCCAAGTAATTTGCAACTTGATTGGTAATTATGAAAGCATAGCGGGAACTGGATTACCAAATCTCATTTATTTCCATTGTTTTAATGTGTTGAACAAAGTTGTTGTTCATCAAACTGAACTGACTTATGCAATGCTGAATTCATGCGTATTTCAGCAATAACAGGACAGAACACAGAGAGACTTGGCTCTCGCCATTGTACCGCATCTTCCCCCTCACTGCGCGCCCCTTGCCGTCCAGACATGAAGAGAAAATTCGAGCAGACAGGGGGTGGTGTTAATGAACGCTTCTCAGTAAATCCCATTTATTGTGGGGATTCCTTCATTAGCCAAACGCCCGGTTTCTGACATCTGGAGGTTGCCAAACCACTCGAGGCTGCAGACACATGCTGCGTTTGCACTTTGCTTCTACTAACCCAAATCTGTGCCGTGCAATTATTCCAAATTCACCTCAAACTTGTCAGAATACTGCAAACTCACTCACTCCCCACTGGCACCTTTTTTTAGGGTTCTGGAGCCCTCAGCGGGGCTCTCGCTTGGGCTCTTTTGTAGCCAACGGAGCGTGCAATTGGTTCAGACCGTGTTCCTGGAGGACCATGGCACTGGCCAATGTCTGGGGCTAACATTGGCTAAAGGTGGAGACGGTGGCGAGGAAGAGGGCAGATAGCACAGAGGAGCTGTTTTAGAGACGCAGATGGAGATCTTGAGAAAGAGAGAGAGATGCTGATCCCATCTTACTGTCATCCTTAGAGCACTAATGCCATCACCACACTGTGTTTCCATTACTGCAGGCAATTACTGACTTACTGTAGACGGCTGGAAAGTGTGAGTGTGTGTGAGAGACATAATGAGGTAGTTTGTTTGTGTGTATGTGTGTGTGCATGTGTTCCAGAGCATATATGGTGCGTTGAGGACAGATTCCCAGTGTACCAGGTAACAGGTGCTGTAAAGGCCTCTCTAGTACTGGTCGGTGGATGCATTAATGGCACTTGAATTAGTGGATTATTAACAAAGCCAGACCCCCCGGCCTCTGTGTTACTGTGCTAGGCACTGAAGTGTTGCCTGGCCATCCAAACACCAGCAGAATTATTTTCCATGCAAATAGGAACCTGTTGACCCTACATGCTTTTGCCGTTTTAAAAGGCACTGAAGCATCCTGGTTAAATTAAGAATGGAAAGATGCTTTTTGAAATTGCATGGAAGTATGAATGGGTGCATAATTGAAGGCATTGGGTGTCCAATCACAGTGCACTATTTTTAACACTAACTAGAATTTTCTATAATAAAAATGATTGTTATTGATGATAGTTTTATTGAATGTGTTTTTCAGCCCAGTCCTTCATGCGGAGCATCTTTAGCCCCATATTCATGCTCAGCCTCATCACAATGTGTGTGACTCAGCTCCGTCTCATCTTCTACATGGGGGCCATGAACAATATTCTGGAGTCCCTTGCTGATGGAGACCTAAACAAAGGTATGTGTGTTTAACAAATACTCACATCATGCTGTCAAACAAGTTGTGTAATGCTTCAGGCTAATAGCTGTTCTGTTGCTCAAACGCTGTCACCTGTGGAACGGAGAGCAACAGCTGGCTTCCAGAAGTAAAGGTCCCATTAATTTTCTCCATAGAGAAATAGATTTTTCTGATATGATAGAAATTCTACCCTAAGAGATTTATATATAATTACAGCTAATTTATAATTTAGTATATATTCTATTTTATATATGTGTGTGTGAGAATTTATTATGTTTAAATTTATATAATTCTGTATTTAAAATTATCTGAATTAACTATTCATTGCAATCGTTTTTAAATATAAATTTAATGTTTGTAATGTTATGATTCATTTTATGGCTGTATAGTTTGGTTCATGGCTTAGACCTCTTTGATTATTTATTTTGAAGGTCTATGGAGAAAATGAATGGGAAATGGGGAAAAAAGGCTACTAAAAGATAATATTGCCCTTTAGTCTTATATGCTTACAGCTTCTTTCTTAAATGTTCTCTGATATCACACGCTGTGATTGGCTACCTAACACTATCAATCATGTGTTTAACATGTAGTCGGATGGCCACAGCAGGTTCACGTTGCTAATTAAATCCTCGCTGTCTGTCTCTTGTCCTTTGTTTGCACTCTCTTCTGTCATGCTGCTTGGTGTGTTTTTTCAGTGGAGAGGATGGAAATGGGTAAGACTGCAGGCAAAATTAGATGCATTCTTGATTCACTCCTCTAACCCTACCCCCCCACCAAGTTCCTCCATCCTTCACCTCCTCTTCCACCTTCATTTGACATTGATTCATGTTGCCATGTAAAAGCATGAAGCCGGCCCCTGGTGGTTAGAGACTGACAGGATGCACTGAACAGTATAATGTTCATCCAATCATTCATCTGTTCACCCAACTTTATTGTAGCAAGTCATGTTTTATTCTATAAAATGGGCATCTTTTCCATTTTTTTAATCACAAACGATGTGTTTTAGTGTTACTAAATTGCATTGTTTTAAGTTATAATGATCCATTTTAATATATTTCCTTTTTAATGATATACTTTTACTATTTTGTCCACGTTTTTACTTCTTACTGATCTTACTGACTTTTGCATGGTAGCGCATCTGTATGTGTATTACAGTAGCACACCATAAAAGTAGGCATCATCATTTTCCGAAATGAACCTCTTTTGATGGAATGACCCTTAAAACAATGTTAAAACTTTCTCTCTCAGTGAGCACGTACACATCTATCTTCGGGGTGCTACAGTTGCTGTGTCTCTTGACGGCCCCTGTGATCGGTTACGTCATGGACTGGAAGCTCAAAGAGTGTGAGGACGAAAGCGAGAAACAAGTAGCAAAGTGAGTGTAACAATCAGCGTCCTGCTGCCTAATGCATCATTTTTGACACTTACCACCAACCAGTCCAATACCTAATTATTACAAGCTTAATGTGGCATTGCATCTGTATGACTTTTCCTTCAGGGATCCTACTCAGCCAAAGAAACGTGACAGACAGATCCAGAAGATCAGCAATGCCACCCGCGCATTCATCTTCACTAATTTGCTGCTGGTCTGCTTTGGCATGACCTGTCTGGTGCCCAATCTTCATCTACAGGTAATTGGGAGCAAAACATCAGTCTTGTTGCCTGCGGGATGATAAAGTACCCAATGGGAGAGAAAGTGGTGCAGAGCCACTCACATGTTACTGCAGTTGATAGATTGGGATGCAGTAGCACAACAGCGCCCCTCAGTGGCAGCAGTGACTTTATTTAGCTAGCTACTTGTCATTATTTATGCATTACAAAAGTAGAGTTATTTTTTGCTTGGGGGAAGAACTGAGTGACCCTGGTTTCTTGTTTTCCTTCTAGATTTTGTCCTTTGTGTTGCACACCATTGTGAGAGGCTTCATCCACTCTGCCGTTGGTGGCTTGTATGCAGCTGTGTGAGTATAGCATTGTGTTTTGGGTGTGGATTGGAGTTGCTTTCAATCATGATTAAAAAACAATTGTTTTTTATGGGTGCAGGTACCCGTCTTCTCAGTTTGGCAGTCTAACGGGAATGCAGTCCCTTATTAGTGCACTTTTTGCATTGTTGCAACAGCCTCTCTTCATGGCCATGATGGGTCCACTGAAAGGAGATCCACTCTGGGTGAGCAGAAAGTCTATTACTAATATTTAAAGCAATAATTCATCAATGAATGAAAATTGAATTGTCATATACAGGACTATATCCAATCGTTTTGTCTGTTTAAACTCCGCCCCTTTCCTACAATCAATTACAAGCACACATCCAGATCTGCTTCCATAGACCACCCTGCTTTTTCTTTTATGATAATCTGTTTTAGTTCAAATTTAGATCAAATCTAAGCTCTAATGTCTTTTTGCTTAGGTTAACGTGGGGTTACTTGTCGTGAGCATGCTGGGATTCTGCCTGCCCAGTTATCTTCTGTGCTACGGCAGACAGCTGCGCCGAGAGAAGCAGGAGCGCGAGGAAGACCCCAAGATCTACGTCCAGATCAACAACAGCACGACCCCAGAGGCCTTTGTCTAACTGCAATGCACAAATGACAGCAGCTAGCATAAAGAGCAGGAAGAAGGAGGGTGGGAAATAAAAGAAGAGAACTGAAAGTCACAAGAACAGTGATAAACACCTCCCTGATCCCTCCTTCTGTCTGTCACACACATTCATGTATTCCCAACAGGCACACAACACTCAAACAGGCACAAAATACAGCCAAAGCAACAGAGAATCTCACAATGTGCCACAAAAACACACGTTTACATGCAAAGGAATGAATGGACACTGTGAAAGGCAGGTCTTGAAAAACAAAATGATGCCCTTGTCCTTGAAACAGACAAGAACATCAAGACTTTATATCCTGTCTGACAAAAAAAGAAGAGAAAGGCCCTCTTTTCTCACAGATATACCTTTTGAATTTCACACCACGACGATACAAAAGACGAAGCAGATTCAGTGAAATTCTCTCAGGTTTGAGGAAGCCTGATTGATGCTTCCTGAACAGAGTATTAGTATTCACTAGTGTTCACTAGTGTTCAGCTTTGTTGCCAAGCTTGTTTCAAACATTTACTGCGACTATAAACCCATTTGTGAACTGATCTGAAATCACTATGAACACTTTACATTGCGAGACGAGGACCCTCCATTGCGGTTTGAATATGACAAACTGACAAACTACCTTAAAGCAGAACGACTCTGCTTGTTGTCTGTCCCATATGGGTTTTCAACGGAAGTGGGCAGATTTTAGATTTTAAACTCATACAGTATTTACAGTACCAGCATGCTTTGGACAGCATTAGCATGAAACTACAGCTTTTTCTGAACTGGGCTGATTTTAAAGGACTTTCGGACCACGGCACCTGAGGCTAATGTAATCTAAACACAATTTTAGTATGAGAATAGTACTATTATTTGCTTTGGCATGCAGATTCAGTACATCTACTGTACATATCAGTCCATTCAGAAAGTTGTAGAAGCCATGTGGGTCTAAACGGTTTGGATTAAAGCGGTATTTTGGGGATTAGCCTCACATTTCAATCAAGAGTGACTGATCTTCACCAGCAATACTCGTACTGTTCCCTATACCACTTTCCCATGCAGTACTACTGGTTGAGCTTCACTTGTTCGTGTTTATTTCCTTGTATTGACTAGAACAATTATTCAGGGTGTTTCACTTTTAGAGTAATAATTCATATCAGATGTATTCACCTGCAATATGAGCTTTGCTTTGCCACTTATGCGTTGAGGGGTATAAATTGAGACACAGTGTACTCTCTGTAAAGAGAGTAGATGCCATTATCATATATATATATACATATATATATTGCACTACAGGGTTTATAATTACAGAGGTGCTTACATTAGCCATTATGGAGTATATGCGTTCTGTTCCAACCTCGTACATACATGAAAACCACCTTAGCCATACACGTTACAAGATTTTTGTGCGTTCTCATGATTTCTGGGTTGGTTGCCATTTAACTATGGTGCTTAATAAAACAGAAAAGCGAGAAGGTTTCTGTGCTGGTCAAGTTACAGAAACCGAATACAGAATTTAGCTGGCTACTCAACCTTGTGGTCATAAGGACTTGAATTTAATTCATAGCGATTAAAAAAGGGAGACTTTTGAGACATGCTTGACGACAATCCCTTTGAAAAAAAACATATTTGTAGCTTATAATGGGTTTCAGGCCAGTATTTTGCCCTATGAAAGATAAAATATGGTAACTACATAAACTTGAGTGAAATTAGGTCTTTTAGGCTGATATGTCACAAGACAGATGGGTATTTTCAGAAAATAGTGTGAAAAATGATGTAAAATCAGTTTAAAGATCTTGCAACTATTTTTCTCGATTCCAGTGTTGTGGTTAATGTTTTGCATAAATCACTGAACATTTCTCAGCAAAACATTGATTTGAAAGATGGTAGGCTGAGGGTTAAGTCACAACCTTACTTGCTTTAACAGTATTTTCATTGTAAACCTAAATTAAATTACGTTTGTATCCTGGATGAGCAGATATCTTCTCAACAGTGGCCATAAATGTGAGCTTAATTTATGACTAGGAACAAGTCAGATCCACCTAGCAACATCCACTTATTGTTTGTCACGCTTTTTTGTAAATATTTAGGCTAGACCCGAGTCCTGGATGGACTGCATTTGCTGGCTTGAACATGACTGGATATTGCAAGTGAATTCCAATCTAAAGCAGTACTGTACTAGGCATAATGAATGTGAGAGCAAACCCATTTGCTCTCAGAATGAGAGAAGTAGCACTTTTTCTCACTGCCATACCTTAAATTTTCATTCTTTTCTCATGTCACAATCACATTTTATTTTAGTTTTAAATGTTGATTTATTATCTCCCATTGTATGTGTATGAGTGTGGAAAATACCCATACACAGTAAGAGGGAAGAAAGGTTGGAAAGATCAGCTTTAACACCGATGTTTTCTCTCTGTATTGTATTTTTTGTGTAATTTGTTGATTATTTGGTTGATTTTTCTACCCTGTAGTTCGTGTTTTCAATTATGTGTATGTGTACATATTTTTTCTATTTTTTCTTCTTTTTGTGGGTGTTTTACTGTATTTTAGCTTTTGGTTTTCTTCATTCTATCACTATATAGCAACTTTTTGAATAAATGTTTCAACAAAATATCAGATATGTGAAATTAAATAAAAACAGATTAATTTGTATGAAACATTTGTTTTTGCATTTTTTCTGGTAGTGCATAAAACAAGATTAAAATCTAAGATCATGAACTGCTTTTGAAGTTCAGCAGACAGTACAGTAGATGGCAGTGTAAGCTCATCTAAAGTTTCTGAGAATTCACCTGCAGTTATAGTAAGTGTTTGCAGATTGACCAACCTTTTGAGCTGATATCTTTTATTTAATGTATATAATATGTCATACCAGAGTGTCAGAAAATTACAGGAAATGAGTATGGAACCAAGGATATAAGTTGAGGGTATATATACACTACCGTTCAAAAGTTTTAGAACAGTAAGATATTTAATGGTTTTTAAAGATGTTTCTTCTGCTCATC
>JAUMHE010000067.1:11728943-11741381 GCA_032359235.1 Enteromius mattozi
TATTTTAAATTGAAATAATATTTCACAATATTACAGTTTTTTCTGGATTTTTAATCTAATAAATGCAGCCTTGAAGAAACATCTTTAAAAACCATTAAATATCTTACTGTTCTAAAACTTTTGAACGGTAGTGTATATATAATGTCATGTTGTACAAAGGTGAAATATTTCAAACAGAGAGAGAGAGAGATAAAGAAAAAAGGAGAGAAAAACATTCAACTAACAAACTTCCAGAATTTTCAGCTTTCATTTACTAAATAGGCTGCTTATTTATAAATTGCGAAATAATATTTTATCCACTATATTAAGACTATTACAGAAGATGAACAAAAAGCTGAACAAGCGGAATGGAGAAAGACTAGTTATGACTGGAACTAGTTAGTGGTCGTGACTGGAAAGTCAGGTCTAGGACAGGACATGTTTAGAATGAAACACAAAAACACCTTCACGCCCAAATCCCTCCTGTTGTACTCTTATCCTAAATTTAAAACTAGCTGAACAAGAACATCTACCTGACATCCCTGTGGACGAACAGTCACAGCTCTGTAAACCTGTACTGTTGGGTGTGCCGCAAGGTTCTATGCGCGGCTCTTAACCAATCAGATTCGCTCCTGGCCCGGTTTTCTTGCTAGTGGGTGTGGTTGCCGTGACGACGCGGCGCTTCTGTCGACATCTTTCAGGAAATGAGTTTAAAGAAAAGAGAAATCCAGGAACTTGAACTGAAACGAGTCACGGCGGGTTGGAGCGAAGAGTCGAAGAATAAACTCTATTTAAGTTAGTTTGGATGTTGGGCACGCCGAGCAGAAGGAGATAACATGTTGATAAAGGAATTGTAAGTATGTTTATATGATTTAACTGCGCTGAAGTGTTGATCTCGCGCTGAAGTTGACTCACGGGCGCGTGTTTGGTTAACTTTCACCGGCTGCTGCTTAATGAAGTGGATTTATGTTGAGTTTTAACTAGTGAATTATGGATGTTTTTTTTTTTTTTAGGTGTGTTAATAAGGTTATGTGAAATAACCAGACGTTTAATAATCTATAGTCCTGTTTCGGATTATATTATTTATATTTCAAACAGTCCACACTAACGTTAGCGGTTATAATGCAATTTGCTTTACAAAGTGAAAAAGAAAAGTGTGTACTTTTACAAAAGTTACAAAACTGTCGAAGTCGTAAACTGCAGGTAGCATGAATGTGATTGTCACATGTTACCGATCGCCGGTCACGCGTCATAACGCACCGTTGTTCACGTCACCGTGCACTTTGAGACGTATGTGCTGTAACGTTAGTATATTAAGGGATTAAGTAAAAAGTCCTAAAATGTCATTAAGATTCACATAACAACCAAGCTGAATTCCTAAGCTAAATGAGCTGTAAAATATTACATTAGAAGTCGCTATGTTGACGTTATGATGTCATCACTGGCTTTTATATTAATTGATGTTAACTGAATATGTTGGTGATAATAAAGAACTTTTAATTCGACAAGATTTCCAACGTCATGGAAAAGCTGAGAATTATCAGGGGATTTTAAAATAACAGGAGGGTTTACAATGTGAGAAATAATCCTGGTTTTAAAAGATTAGTATGTATTTGTTCACTTTTTTTTTTTTTTTTTGTTAACTTTTTATTTTGTGGCGTTTGGTTGTAATAACGTTTTCTGCAGGTTGAGCTATTTTCAGTTTGCGGAAATCTACCTTTTTGTTAGCTTTGGTTTGTTGCCAGATATTTTGCCTATATATAGTACCTCGTTCAAATTTGAGATCACTTAATGGAGTAAACTCAAATAATATTATCAGAACTGTTTTATGATTGCAAAGGTCAGGTTACCGAATAAAGCGACATCAGTTCTTAACTAAAGTGCTGTGTTATTTATAAAATAAGATTATTAGTGCAATTGTCTTCAGATGGTATAAACGGGGCTTGTTGGCGTTCCAGGAGGAGACAAAGTCAAGGAATTAAATGTAATTGAATGAATGAAGAGTTCAAAGGTTACCTGATGTTATTTTTCCTGACTCAGTGGCCTTTCTCTTTTGTTTTTCAGTCGAATCGTCCTGCCTATTTCTGTTGAAGAGGTATGTGCTTCTTTATGGGATATATTTGTTGTAAAAAATCCATTTCTGTCTAGTCACAATTGGAAAAGAGGCTCTTTTGAGGCTCATGGATGTATTTTTAGCAGAATTCTTCCAGTACTCTGGTTTTCCAGTCTCCGCCCAGTTTCTTCTGTCGTGCCGGACAGTTTAGACATTGAAATGATGAATTGAAACAAATAGTCCGAGGTTTTTGTTGGAAAGTGGCCTAGTTAACTGCAAGCCTGTATAGCACACAAGGACAGACTGTAATTAATTGTAACCTGAGAACGAGCTTATCAGACTTTATCAAGTGTATCATCTTTGCTCCAGCTTACTAAGCAAAGGTTGAATTTGTTTTGTCCCTGTCATTTCTTGCCCTCCCTGATGTAGTATTTGCTGATATAGTCTGGTGTGTTTTTGTCCTGCATATTTGTATGTGTCCGTATCTGTTGTGTTTGAATAAGAAATCATTGTTGAAGTCAGTTGTTCTTGTTTAAACGGCAGTAAAGGTTTGACGTGTAGTTGCATTCCTTTCTGTTCACCTGCACATAAGGCCATATAATACAGACTCTCTGAGAATTAACGCCCAACCAGCTGAAACAGGAAGCACCTAGTCGGTTGTGTAGATGTGGTCGAAGGTGCAGTCTGCATCACTCATTTCTGTATTAGAGTCAAAAATTTACACTGGCTTAAGGATAATGAGTATAATTATGAAAAATGAAATGAAGCTTTTGACTGCCCAGACTTCAGTAGCTTAATATCGGTTTAATCGCAGATATTTGAGTTTCTTTTAATTGGTATAATCGATGTTCGATATTTAAGTGTGCATGCTTATTGTTTTCTATTTTTATGCTTAGCTTACCATTGATATTATCTAACTCTAACTTTAAAACTATTAATTTTATAACACTTAAATTTTTTAATAAATCTCAAAATTAATATACATTTTTAATACTGTGCATAATAATGTTGTGATGCCTCAGTTTACTTGTAGCATGTAATATGAATGATTTAATCATTTTAATTTAATTCGACCCAAATAGAAGCCTATACATTTTAATATTTGCCATTTATCGGCTATAGATGGAACTTCTCAGTTTTTCATACTGTATATTATAATTTGAAGGACTTAATAGTATTTAATTGATTGTTTTAGCATTTTTGTTATTTATGGAACATTTTTATTGATTTTTAACATTTTATCGGTTTTTACATCATAACATTATTTAAAATTATTGGTTTGTTTTCCTGCCTAGAATTGGAATAAAAAGTTTTGAATTTGTATCCAAAGTCTCCAAAACTGCTAAAAAAAACTTTCTCCTTATGTTCATAGAGCTGGGCAGAAGCCGGTCAGAGTTGGAGAGCTGGAGATTAGTTAGCATCAGAGAAACCAGTTTCCCTCTTTCCTATTATCCGATTATAGGTTTTGAACACTTCCTCTATAATTTTGTCCGTTTGTTTTTGGCACACCAGCCTGTATATGGTTATTTGTCTATGTAGATGTTGAATCAGCTCTCAGCACTGTACGCAGCACACATGCAAATGCATTTGGCCGAATACATTCACATTCAATGTGTTTTTGTTTATCATTTGGAGGTGTTATACTGTAATTTCCATATGACCAAGTGAGGTTAACATTATTCTCTCATCTGCAGTACCAAGTGGGTCAGCTGTACTCTGTAGCAGAGGCCAGTAAGAATGAGACGGGTGGAGGAGAAGGGGTGGAGGTCCTGCAAAATGAGCCCTATGAGAAAGAAGGAGAAAAAGGACAGTACACACACAAGATCTACCACCTGCAGAGGTAATAATAATCATAATATAATTTTTTCAGTGCTGTGGTCTGTATTGTAGTGCTATAGTGTTATCTTTTTTTTTTTTTTGTAAGGGGCTTCTCATGTGCTTTCTTCAAATATAGTCTGTATCTGACCGTTTCTCTCTGGGATTCTCAATCTCTCTGTCTTATGCAGTAAAGTGCCAACTTTTGTACGGTTACTGGCCCCTTCATCTGCCCTGAGCATCCATGAGAAGGCCTGGAATGCTTATCCTTACTGTCGCACAGGTATCAGACACAACCACACAGTTGATACATGACTGATCTATTAAACACAGCTCAAAGAAATGATAAAATTCACAAATCTGTTTTTCCTATTTTTCATGTGCCCACTACATCATCACTTCAGTTCTTACGGTGAGTTTATAAGATACTGGTGTGTAATTACAATTTATGTTTATATTAATGATAATCTTAATAATCTGCATTTTATTCTTCTATCAGGTTTTATTCTTATACAAACAATGCCTTTCAAAAAGTAGAAAATTTGACCAAGTTTGACCAAGAATACAGAATTAAACTTTTCATTGTGTAATATTATTTCAATTTAAAATAAATATTTTGCCATTTGAATATACTTTAAAATGTAATTTATTCATGTGATGGCAAAGCTGAATTTTCATATGATCCTTCATATGCTCAAGAAACACATTATCAGTGCTAAAAATACATTTATGCTGTTTATTTTTTTGTAAAAACATGGTTAATTTTTTCCCAGAGTTCTTTGATGAGAGGACATTTAAAAATAGCGTTAATTTAAAATAGAAATCCGTTTTACGTTATAAATGTTTTACTGTGATCAGTTTAACTCGTCCTTGACGAATAAAAGTCATTTATTTAAAAAAACGGAACAGACAGACCCCAGTCTGTGTATTAAATGTTTTTTTTGTGTGTGTGTATTTATAGAATGAGTACATGAAGGACAACTTTCTAATCATGATTGAGACGTGGCACAAGCCTGACCTCGGTGAACAGGACAATGTAAGTAGATGCCAACGTTATGCAGATAAATGCACATCCTAATTTAATTACGCAACACCACAATAAGCAAACAATCATCAGTGAACTGCAAAAAGCTGTGAGAATCTTGTAAACTAACCGTGTCCCTGTGTGTTTGTTTTTTTTGAAGGTCCATAAGCTTGACCCCGAACAGTGGAAGAAGGTTGAGGTGGTACACATTGACATTGCTGACAGGTCTCAGATCGACACTAAGGTAATGAAAATTGAGTTTTTAGTTAAGATGCGTGTTTAGACTTTGAGACATGCTGACATTTTTATTTTCTTCAAAGGACTACAAATCAGACGAGGATCCAGCCACATTTAAATCACAGAAGACTGGTAGAGGGCCATTAGGACCTGACTGGAAGGTGTGTATGGTTTCATAAAATTGTTTTAAGATAAATATCTCCAGTCATTTTATTGATCGTGTTTGTTCCTGTGTATTGCAGAAAGAACTTCCTCAGAAGACGGATTGCCCTCATATGTGTGCCTACAAACTAGTCACTGTCAAGTTCAAGTGGTTTGGCCTGCAGAATAAAGTGGAGAGTTTCATTCACAAGGTATGAATCTGTAAAATACCTCATGCTGAGTTCAGTGTGACTCACTTTTATATCAACAGAATGTCCGTTCTAACATCACAGAGGTGTGGTTTAGAAAGATAAACAGTTAGTGTTTGTTCAGTTTATTACAGGGTTTGGTGTTTGTGTGTTGGTCTAGTTTTAATGCAGTGACTCATGAAACATTGTTTGTTTGGTTTTACTAAAGCAAGAGAAGCGCCTGTTCACCAGCTTCCACAGGCAGCTCTTCTGCTGGTTAGATCGATGGATTCATCTGACCATGGAGGACATCCGCCGCATGGAGGAGGAGACGCAGAAAGAACTCGATAATGTGAGTTCAGCAACACTTTTAAAATCATAAAAGTGTCATAGTTTACCAAAATGATCTATAAAAGTCACAGGTTTTAAAATAAGATGCAATACAAGCTTATCAGTAACTAAAATTAATATACATTTTTTCACTGCCAAAAAATGCTTTTCTTACTTAGATGTTTCCAGCCTGGATATATAAAAAATTAACCGAGGAGGATTTTCTAGACAAGTAAAAATGAAGTCAAAATTGAGCTTTTGCTTAGAACAAGCAAAATAATTCTTATACCCTATTGGCAGATTATTTTGCTTGTTTAAAGCAATAACTCTACACTAATTCTACTCTGAAATTTGTGTTCCGGGTTGGAATGCTTTTGTTTTTGCAGTACCCATTTCAACCACTAGCTGTCAATCTTACATACTGCACCTTTCATTTTGACTTTTCTGAAGGCATTTTTGCAGTGTTATTAATTGAAATAAAGCTGAAATAAAACAAAACAAATATTAAATAAAAAAAAAACTGAAAAGTTAAAATTTTGCATCGGCAACTAAATGAAATAAAATATTACTTAATGTAACTTAAATTAAAACTTACTTGAAAATATAGAAGCTACTAGCGCCTTCCTTCACAGGGGGCACGCAGGGTCTGAGCCGTCCTCCCGGCTCGCCCCCCGGACAGCACGCCAAATTCGTTTAGTATTAATTATTATTATTGTTGAGGAAGCGCGAACTCATGAAACTGAAGATCCTAGTTGATGATGCTATTCAACATTGGTCAAAGGAGATATTTAATCTGTATTTAATTTCAGGATTCAGCAGTTTTGGTGACCAATATCACTGATATCTGATGCCAATAATAACTCATCAATAAAATATATTAGAATTTTTATGATTTGTGCCTTAATAAATTAAAAAAACAATGAAAATCAATTAGTATGAATGCTACAAGTGAATTTAAGTGGTATTGTAATATAAAATAACATTAATTTAATGAATTAAAATCATGAATAATAAAATAATGAATTTTGCTAAAGATTACTTTTAACAGTTTAAAGTTATTAATAGTAAAAGTAAAATGAGCATGCACAATTATTCCAATATTAATAATCCAATATTGATGAGTCTGGAATTGTCTTTTTTTTCTACTATAGATGCGAGAGAAGGATCCAGTGAAAGGGATGTCTGCCGCAGATGAATGAGATGCTGCATCTGATACTGTGAGTACAGCTCACAAAACATCTTAATTATCAGTCATTTAATTATTATGTATGAAATGTATTTGAATAATTATTTTTATTTTTATTATTTAATTGTTTCATATGTGTATTTTCAGATGTTGCAGCTGTTGGGATATGTCCTAGTATTGGAAGATGTCTCTGCAGTATGATGGGCTGCTCTCTCTCTTCACTCCAGTAGTTTTTCTCTCTTCTTCACATCTGTACCCAGGACATCCCATCCAGAGGTGTTTCTTACACTAATAAATAGCAGCATATTTTTGTCAGCCCTTGTTTCTGCCCTATGTCTAACTTTTATTTTGAAAGTGTTTCATAAAAATACGTTTACCAATCTTTTTTTTTTTTTTTTTAACAAATTTGACCGACATCAGCACTTGTTTAAGTCACCCCTCACTACCTGTATCACCAGCATGTTTACATGTCTCTCTAACCGACGTTTTCACCCTTAATGTATTTGCTGCAGGTGTTATTTTCTATTTGTACAAGAAGAAGCTGCCTCATGACAAATCACCATGAGTTTATGGTATTAGCGGGTTGCAGCTGACCCATTGTTACTCATAAGCCACTTTTCTCAGGACTTTTTGTAGATCTGAAAGGACTGAATTCTACTCGCGTGGTAATTCCAGGTTTACAGTCATGATGTAACAAACTTAATTTAGTTCAGTTGAATTTCCACACAGGATCTAGGGCGTTAAATATCATGTCATGTTGGGTCAGAGATGTATTAGCACATGTTTTGAGCTATGCATTGTGCCTCTGTCATACGAGGTTCGTTTATGAACTGTATTCATACGTTTAAATGATGTTCTGCTGTTGTGTTCCACTTTCTCCTTAAGACTCTGTGTTTATTGGGCTCAGATACAGTGTAATACTCGTTTCATAATTATGCCTCATGACTTGATAATGACAATAAAAAGAGTTTATATTAACGGCTGTAGTGTGTATTCATTCACTGGTCTTTGTGGTGTGCAGAGATATTAAGAACTAATTTAGCTTTTTCTTATCACATGGGTAAATTTTTGGCAAACAGATTTTGGGGTTTACTTGGAGGCTACTGTGTATTTGTCCAGCTTCAAGCATTCATTTAATTATCTATTATGGGTTGATTGACAGCTTGTATTTACCTACTATCAAGTCAAAAACTCTTCAGGCACTCTTTGCCATTTCATGATGGTTTACCTTGATTATATTAGTAGCTCTTTAATAAACTCTTTAACATTCTCACAGCATATTTCGAAAAAATGTTTCAGCGGTTTAAACAATGAGTCATCAAGTGAACTAAACTCCACCAGCGATGTGTACTTAGAAGTCTGCAAGTAATTTAAATGTAATCTAGCTGCCTGGCCAATAGTGAGAATAGTTTGATAGGGAACTGTGAACGTATGATGAAAGTTCTTTGCGTAAGTATTAAGCATGGTTGCAGACCAACCCAAATACCAAAATTAAAAATATTCCACTCTCATTCCTAATATAAATATTTTGTCACTGTTCTGCATTACACAATTTCAACCTAAAAACACTGGCATAATCATAAGCAGTCTGATTCTTAACAAAATTCTCTTGTGATGGGGTGGTAACTTTTTTAACTACTTAAAATAAACAAGGCTTCCTAGATGTCTTATACCTGGTAGAATGTGAATTGGGCAGAACAAAATACTCAAAAACAGTAATGTGCTGTTAAACTTTACGACTACGGCCTTGTCAACCGTGGCAATTAGATATTTGTGAGTTGGCCCAGACTTATCTTTTCTACAAACATTGAACTAAACCACAACCATAAACTGAAGCTTTTTGCGTAACTCCTGCTTGTCTTTTAAATCTTGTTCTTTTTTTTGTTTTTCAGCAATTCACTTCTGTACATACAATTATTTTGCTAACAAAAAACATACAGCCTACATACATCCCCACAATTATGAAACCAAAGAACTCGCAAGAGGCAATGAACTTTTTCTTTTATTTATTACAAATGTACAGCTTATGAGTCTTTATTACGATTTAAATGGTTTTGCTTAGTCTTTTATTTAATTTCTATATTTTACAGGTAGCCTCTGCTAAACAAATGTCTCCCATCAGTTAATCTCTCATGTAAGAACCACGTGATCAAGAACAGTCATAACAAGTATAGTGCAGCCGATATGACTTATCACGGAAGTGTGTGTGTGTGTGTGTGCATTAATTTAATTAAAAATAATTTCACCGGTGCATTATGTGAGAAATGTATGCATCTGCAGCAGGTTGGCTGGGAAAATCTACAAACTACTCTGAAAGGAATCAGATTCAGAGTTGGACATATAGTGAGTGTGCAATGACTTCCTTTCTCAGATACCTCTCTGAATGTAGTGCTTATTAAATAATGGGCCAAACTCTTTCTCCCAGAGTAAACCATCGTGACATGTCAAGTGTAAAACAAAAACTTTTAAGCATACACTGTTTTACTCACCATGTGCTTCTTTAGTGTGGAAAAGCGAGACTCCACACACATGATTATTGATTAAAGTCAGTCTAGCAGATGTGCAAAGGCAATAATCGAGAGATTTTCAGACAATCTTTTTTGACACGTTTTCAGGGGACTCTAACATTATCCCATTCCCCAAGTTAAAGAAACAAAAGGCAAGAATGAAAAAAATGGCTTAACTTAAAAGGCTGGTAGGTAAAACCGATATGGAAAACAACAGGAAGTTTAAGGCGTCTAAAATGCAAAGTAACTGTACAACAAATACTTGGTTTGTTCGTGCGCGCTCGCTCACACACAGACGTTCTACATGTGCGTACGTACTGGAAGCTCCAGTTCAACTCCTCTCCCATGAACATCAACATAGCAAGGAACTAGTTTCCCCACAATTCTCAACAAAAGCGACCCCTTCTGCCTTGACAGAATGTGACTGGTCCTGATGCAGCAGATGGACATCCTCATCGATGTGACGCGTTTTCCCTGTGACTGTATGTGAAATGTTAGTGATGAGAATATTGATAGTGGTCATCTTCAACCATCAACATTCAACATGCTTGTAGCTTATAAAACATAAGGGTCTTCTTACATTAATAACCACTGACTACACATATGCTCGATTTAAAAAAAAAACACGAATTATAAAAGAACAAAGAAATCAAATATTCTCAAAAAGAATACAACCACCACACATGCGCGCACACACAAACACACACTGGTCCTGAAGTGAAAACTCCACCAAACTGACAAATAAAAGGCCATTCGATTATGTGCAGAAAGTGAACATGTCCTAAAGTGATGGTTTTGTCCTAACCTAATAAGCTAAAGACAATGTGATGATTGTGCTAACACATTTGCATTGTTCTGATACCAAAACCCACTAACGGAGGGATTGAAATGAGATGAACCTTTTCTGTACATCAACCCCGACCGCCGTCTTTGTGCTCGAAGACGAAAAAAAAAGAGGGATCCGTAATTGTAGTGTCATCACTCCCCTCTGCTCCTTTGGCTAGTGTTCAACGCACTTCGACAAAAAAAAAAATGAAAAAAATATAGTATACATAGTAAAACACTGTGTGAGTGAACCAGTGCTTCTACCACTGGAGGACGGGAGTGTTCTGGTTAGTTTTCACAGGTTATTGTTCACCCCTGTTAATGTTCGCAAAGCTCTGTGTGATTTCCACCGAAACTAAATGAAACAGAAATCAAAAGAAGACATCAATTTTAACAATAATACGAAACTTAAGTCATAATCATTTAAAATAACTCCAGTGTTGTTGTTTAAAGTCAGTACATTTGTCCCAAGAGAAACAGGCCAATGGAGCGGCACTTAAAATCAATTCGAAAGACAGAGAGAGAAAGGAAAAACAGAAAATAAACGATTTAAGAGGAAGGTTTCTGGTTCTCTGAGGGTTAGGAGTGCTTGTGTGTCTCAGAAAGAAAACCAAAAGAGTAGCCGCCCACGAGCTTAGCAGCCCGTCAGCACTGGACTCTGGGTCTGCCGGTGTAGTGCTGTTATATTTAGATGTGTAGATGAAAGAAGATCCTCCTGAAATACTGAAATGAGAGAAGACAAGGAGTGTAAGGAAAAGTAGGCCGCTCCATTCGGCTTCTCCCAAACATCTCTGCGTCCAGTTGGGCGCAGCTGGATTCTTCACCCTTTCTAGCCCCCCCCCCCCCCCCCCAATCTACCTGACCAACGATTCCCAGCCATCAGTTTTTGCTCTTTTCTCCGGTTTCTCAGTCTTTGCCCCTACCCGGTGGACCCCGGAGGGTCACTGTTTTTTCTCGCGGGTGGTGATGGTGACCAGCTGCTTGGCGGCTTTGGCTATGTCGTAGGCGCACTGGATGACCTGCTGGGTGAGGAGCTGGTAGTCCACCGTACTGGCCGACGAGTCGGAGGGTGCCGCTTTACGACACTCCACCTGCAGGCGGGACGCACTGGCCGCCAGGAGCTTCAAGGAAGAGCGTACTGCATCCAGCGCTGGTCTCTGAGAGAAAAAGACAGAGCAGAGAGATTTAGTGCATCTGCTTGAATTTCTTGAGGCGAAGTGTCACAAGACGACGCATTTATTTACCTTGGGAAACAGCGAGGCCATTTCTGTCACAGCTAAGTGGATTTTCTCTGAGCATGGCACAAAACTGCAACCAAAAGCAGACTTCTTTCAATTTTTTTTGTTTTAAATCTCCATAACAGTATGATTGTATTAACTGTAGCAAAATGACTTTGCGACTTGCGTTCAAGCTTGAGGGGTAACAGTCTGTCATACCTGTCGTGTTTAAACTCCTGTGCTGCTCTTAGGAGTTCCTGGATGTTCTTGGTGACCTGCTCGGTTTTGAGGATGACATCCTCTGTGCAGGGCAGCGTGGGGTCCGGCTCTCCCTCTATGTCTTCCACATCCCCCCTGCTGTCCTCCTCACTGCTGCGGCCCACACTGTCATATTAAAACAAACAAACAAACAAACACGAACACACACACACACACATTAAAAACACTCAAATTCCCATGCTAAAGGAATGTATTGGTTTTTAAGGCCCAAGTTATATTATAAATAATAAAAAATTAAGACAAATGTATTTTTATATATTTTACAGTAAAATAAAAAAAAACATTTATAATAATAACCATAAGGTAATAATTTGTTAAATAGTAAATAACATTATAAAGGGAGATATTATTTTTAGAAGATGAATGCTACTATTGTAATACTAATTTTGCAATACCCTGTATTGTATGAAGATTTTTTTTTATATTAAAAGTACTTTTATTAACAATACACATAAAAAACTACAATAAAATAATTATAAATAATTGTAAAAAAATAAATATTTTATTTATTATAATAAAAATATATTTATGCAATAGTACTTGCACTTGTTATTTTAATTTACATTTATTTTATAATTAGTCTGCAATAACAAAAAAATAAGCTTGCTTAGTTTGTGTACATTATATGTGTGTGTATTGTGAATATTTGTTATGTGT